>JAZKJV010007622.1:0-242500 GCA_037367405.1 Ottelia alismoides
TCTACATGTTTGGAGATGTCAAAGCATAAGACAGAGTATACAACACACATGAAAAGAAATTAGATCCAAGGGCAGTCAGTGGATTTTTCATTGGTTATCCTGAAAAGTCAAAGGGGTATAGATTTTATTGTCCTAACCATAGTACAAGAATTGTTAAGAGTGGCAATGCTCGTTTCATTGAGAATGACAACATTACTGGGAGACAAATTTCACGAAATGTGGAAATAAAAGAAGATAGGGATAAAGTGTCTCTTCCATATCTGCTCGAATCTTCTACATTCCACTTGTAGATTCATCTCCACATAATGACGTGAAACATCAAGAGTTGGCACCCATATTAAATGATGATGTCATTATTATTGAACAAGTTGTACATGAGCCAAGTGCACCACAATCACAATAAGGTGCATTAAGACGCTCTGGAAGGTAAAGGAGACCTGCAAATTTTGATGATTATATAATATACGAACTTGAGCATGAATGTGACTTAAGCATTGATAAAGATCCAAGCTCATTCCATCAAACCATAGAATGTAATGATTCTGAAAAGTGGTTGAATGCTATGAAAGAAGAACTCGAGTCAATGGCCAATAATAATGTCTGAGATCTCGTTGAGTTACCTGAAAGTTCTAAAAGAGTCGGATGTAAATGGGTATTCAAGACCAAACCTAACTTTAAAGGTAACATTGAACGATTTGCTAGACATGTTGTAAAGGGCTTTACTCAAAAAGATGGCATCGATTATAAGGAGGCCTTTACTCCAGTTTCAAAGGACTCATTAAGAAATATTTTGGCTTTGGTGTCTCATTATGATTTGGAGTTTCACCAATGGATGTAAAGATCGCCTTTCTGAATGGGGAGTTAGAGGAAGACGTCTATATGGACCAATCCGAAGGTTCTAGAATCATAGAAAAGGAAAATCTTGTATTTAAATTAAATAAGTCAATATATGGACTAAAAACAAACTTCTCGTCAATGGTATATTAAGTATAACAATACCATTACATCAAATAGTTTGTAGAAAACACCGTTGATAGGTGTATCTACATCAAAGTTAGTGTGAGCAAGTTTATTATATTAGTCCTATATGTTGATGATATATTATTAGCTGGTAATGACTTAGGTTTGTTGCATGAAACAAAGAAGTATCTCTCCAAGAACTTTGAAATGAAGGATATGGGTGAGGCATCCTATGTGATTGGAGTAGAAATATTCCGTGATAGATCATAAGGACTGTTAGAATTGTCTCAGAAGGCATATATTGAGAATGACTTGGAAAGATTCAGGATGGACAAGTGCTCTGCAGAGGTTGTTCCTATTTAGAAAGGGGACAAATTCAGCTTGGATCAATGTCCAAAGAATGAATTGAAACGTAATGAAATGAAAGGAATTCCTTATGCATCAGTGGTTGGGAGTATTTTGTATGCTCAAACATGTACTCGACTTGATATTAGTTTTGACATTGGTATGTTGGGTCGATATCAAAGTAATCATGATATGGACCACTGAAAGGTTGCAAAGGAAGTTCTCAGGTATTTACAAGGCACCAAAGATCATATGCTCGTGTACATACGATCTGATAATATTGATATTATCGGATATTCAGATTCAGATTTTATGGGATGCATCGATACAAGAAACTCAACCTTTGGTTATGTATTTCTACTCGTTGGAGGAGCTGTGTCATGAAAAAGTGTGAAGCAGTCTCTCATTGTTGCTTACACTATGGAGGCTGAATTTATAGCATGCTTTGAGGCTACATTCAAGGATTGTAGCTACGGAATTTTGTTTCAAGACTTGGAATAGTCGACAGCATTGGCAAGCCGCTGAAACTTTATTTTGATAATGTCGCAGCGATCATCTTCTCAAAGAATGACAAGTATTCTAAGGGTGCAAAGCACATGGAATCGAAGTATTTATCAGTAAAAAAGGAAACTCGGAAACAAAGAGTGTCAATAGAATACATTAATACTAATTTTATGATTGCGGATCCGTTAACTAAAGGGTTAGCACCTAAAATTTTTTCTAAGCATGTTGTAAGAATGTGTGCTCTAAAGAAGTCCTTGTTGTGAAAGGTTAATTAGTACATTTTCTTTGGTGCTCATTATGATTATGACAATCTCATTTGTTTTATGTTCCTGAATCATTTCATTGTTATATTATGCATGTATGTTTGCAAATAGATAACATAATCGTCGAAATGGAATTAAAGAAAGAGATGTTATTCTTTTAAATTAGAAGTGATTGGATTGAATTGATATTGATACATGGAAGGGATCATGTCAAGTTATATGATGTATGACCGCCATGATCATATTAGTTTAATTCAATTAAATTATATGATTCATTAACATTACATAAAATGCATAAAAAGACGCGTTTAAGGTTATTATCTCATAAGTAAAGTTTATATGGATCAACAGGGAGAATGCTGGAATTTATCTCGTATGTGGTCCATAAAAAATATTTATGAGATGATAAATATTGAATTTTACTAAGTCAATGGATAAAACAACCGCATTATCTTGATCCACTTTGATGATTAGTGGATCGTCATGAGTCGGTTACAATAGAGTTTGTTGTCCTTTTGAACCCTTCAGGTCTACCCCTATAAGGGAGACGTGATGGCTCATTATGCAATATATTGAATCAAGAGATTCAGAGAGTCAACACCAAAACTCTCCTCCATCTGAGAGAGTCTTAACGATTGGGGTCAAGGAAAGGAGAAAAGGAAGAAGAAAAGATCACCATCATTTTCTTCATCATCTCCATTACAATTTTCTATTTGATTTGCGATGGAAGGATGTAACTCGCGAATCATTGTTTAATTGATTATTTAATGATGCGCCTAAAAATTTTTCCCTACAATATACGAGATATAAGATGTCCATAAAATATGATCATATGCATTGACTGGAAGACTCATGCACACATGAACGTGCATGCACACAAACGCACGTACACACCCATATACGCCTACACTACGCATACACAAGCACATTGACACATACATACATGCAACATTTAAATATATAACATATGTAGAATGGAATATGACCAAATAGGTCAAGAACCGCCGCCGGCCGTTGCGGAGCCAGCGGTTACGATGACCGAGTCTCACGGAGGCCGTAACCGCAAGGGCGTGATCGAAAGGGGTGGACGTGGTGAGGGCGTACACCCTATATAAACCTCCTCTTAGGGAGGAGAAAAACATCACTAGAACTTCGCCGAACGAGAGCCCCCTTCTTCCCTATTACCATCTCCATCTTGCTATCTATCGTTCTCTCGCGGCCAAAGGAAAAGACGTACCTCCAGGAGATCCTTGACTGGTATCAGAGCTCCATCAGCGCTCCTTGTTGCTTTGCCAGTTCGAGCATCATCGTCGCAGCAACCACCAACGCAACTCGCCTTTTTTTTTCTGGCTGCCACTGCTGCTCGAGTCGTGCTCTAACAAAACCCTAGCACGGGTTTCACGAAAAGGTACCTTTTAATTTGTTTTTTCTATCAATGCGGTACTGAAAGGCTGCACCGCCTGGGCACTTTTTTCTTTACCCTTCAAATCACGTAACTCTGTCTTTTAAAAAATTTTACATACAAGTTGGAAAAGCCTTTTGCTTACCACATTTTTTAATATTTTTAACGTTTTTCCTTTCAACGTGATTCTATCATATTTTTTTGCAAACCTTTTTTATAAGGTTGTTTTTATCCTATTGATGTGTTATAAAAAAACTTTTAATTGCCTTTGCATACGTCAACTTGTCCATTTTTAATTTTTTTAAGTTTTTTTGGACACGAATCAGTTGCATCTACAAGGATAAGTTCATTTCTTTTTGTTTAAAATAGAATTTAATAATTTTTTTAAAAATGCAAGTATTAATTGCAAACTTTGTTTGTTTAAATTAAAAGGGGTTATCATTGTCTCATGCAAATTGCATTCTTCTTTAAACCGTCAAAACATATGTGATAGTTTAATTAAAGTATAATTAACATTGACCACTTGCTAAAAGAATAAGTTTCTTTTTACACGTGCTTGTTGACTAAATTAGAAAGTTAACTTTAATTTTTTAAAACTATCATTGAATAGAATTTTTTTTGTCCAAGTTTTTTTGTTCAATACTCGTATTAAAATATTTTGCTATATTTTTTTATTGAATTAAAATATGGTATTTGATTAATTAACTCACACTTTTAACGGTTATTGTTCGTTGTTTTTTGTATTGCATTAAGTTTTTTAAGGGAGGTAGCTAAAATTGCTATTAAGTTGTTTTTTTTAAATCTTAGTAGTATTATAAGTTAGACCTCTAGTTTTCTTTAAAAGTAATTTCACAAAATTGTTTAATCTTACTCGAACCTTATATTTATTTCATTAGATCCAAAATGACAAGCAAAACCATTGCTACTGAGGTAGGGAAAATAGAGCACCTTAATGGTACTAATTATGAATTGTGGAGTAGAAAGATCTACTTTGGCTTGCTACACGATAACATACACTCCATAATAGATAAACCCGACCTTACATTATCTGAGAATTCAACTGTGGAAGAAACTAGGTCCCGCGAACAGTGGGAGAAAATAGATAATTAGACCTGGCCAACGGGCTGGGGGCCCGTCCGCCCAGCCCGCTCATGGGCTGGGCTTGGGCTTCAAGATTTAAGCATGGGCCGGCACGGCTCGGCCCGCAAAAAATAAAAAATATATAAATATATGTCAAATTATACATGTATTAATATGATATGCTTTAAGTTTTTTATTCGTAACACTAGTTTTAAATAAAAATTCAATAGTTTACATGTCAAGTAATATGTAAACTACGTATATTAGTTATATAAAGTATAGCTGGTATTAATAAAATCATTTATATGTATTAAATACCATTAAAAAATCAATGAAAAAGGACCAAAATGGGCCATGGGCCGGCCCATGGGCGAGCTTTGGACAGATGTTTTTTAACCTCGGCCCGTTCGGCCTGGCCCATGGGCCGGCCCGACCCGCAATTTGGCCAGGTCTACAGATAATAGGGATAGAAGTTTTATGCTGACCCATATGGATTTGTTTTTGATTCGGGTCTTCAAGACCTGTGAATCAGCTTACGAGCTCTGTACCGCGGTTAAGGACTAATACCACTCCAAGTCGAAAGTGAGCGTCCAACTTTTTTTACACAAGTACAACTTGTGTAGAATGAAGGAATATGAAAGCGTCCTCGAGCACGTGAACAAGATGATCATGATGGTCAAGGATCTTGCGGCTCCTGATTACGCGATTCCGGAGAGATGCAGATCACAGCTATATTAGGAAGTCTCCCATCCGTCATTCAACTTGGTTGCCACATCTCTGCGGATGAATGGCAACATTAAGTCCGTGACAGACCTACCTGCACAGCTGGCAATCGAACAAGACCTCTCTAAGCAAAGATCGAAAGCTGAGATCTTTGAGGTCGAGGAAGAAGAAGAAGCAAATGTCGTGCACACGAAGAAAAGACTGGGCCCCTCCAAGGCGAATTTCAAGGGAAAGACTGGGAGATACCCACGTGGCTCGTGCTATGGTTGCGGCAAATATGGCCATTTCAAGGTCAATTGCCTCAACAAGAAGAAGCCAGGAAATTCTAAATTGCCTGAAAACAAAGTCAAGAAGAAAATGGAATTCGCGGCTGTCGTAGAATGCAACTCCGTCATCACGGACAGTGATGGATGGTGGTCGACTCTTAAGCAACCAGATACATCGCCAAGACGAAGGAGGACCTGGTGGACTTCAAGGAGCTGATCAAAGGTGAGCAAAGGATTTTCACGGGAAACAACACCTACTTGGACGTAGAAGGTGTTGGGACATACAGGTTTGACCTAGGGGATAGCATTATGGTATTGAATGATGTACTATATGCCCCAGGGATACGCCGGAACCTGATCTCTGTCTCAGTGCTGCTCAAGAATGATTTTAAAGTCCGCTTTTATAATAAACATGTTTCTATTGGCAAGAATAAGAAGGTCTATGTGATGGGAAAGTTTGTGCCCGAGCATGACCTATTTTGTCTTCCTGTAATAAATTCTAGTGAATCAATGAATGTGGCTTCTGATTATCCTTGTGTTGTTTGTCTGATTATGACTTGGGGAAAATGCGACTGGGTCATCTAGGAAATTCTAAAATGGTTCAAATGATGAAGGCAAATATGTTGCCTAAGTTCACAGGTGCAAGGACATTGCCCTGCGAAAACTATCTGACCGGTAAAATGACGAGAAGACCCGTCACAACTGGAACTCGGTGAACAGAGTTACTAGGTTTGATCCATTCAGACATATGTGGACTATTGAGCATCAGCACACTGACACGCTTCCCACTACCCTTGTTAATTTAATCAAATTAATGGTCAAATTAATATGTTGTCGTTCGTTGCAGTCGGATAATGAGAGCAGATCAAAAACCACTTTTAATTAAAGCGAGTTAATCTCAAGCGGTAAAATTTTTACTTGGGCAAGCCCAAGGTCGAACTCTGGGAGGCAGCTGTATCCTTGGGTGAATTTTTAGCAAAGTCCAAGGTTTGATTTTCAGGGATAATTTTTTTGGGTCTTTTTCGGTTTTTTTATGCAAGACACATGCACAATCCCAACCAGTTTACGAGTTAATTCAGATAAGTATTCAAATTAAGTTCAAAATTATGAAACTTGGCCAGATGATGAAATGGGATGAAATTAAGGTCCTCTGATTTTTTTAGAATTTTCGGACACTAAATGAATTTACTGTGAATTAAAAAATGAATGTAAGGTGATTTTCGCTAAATTAATTTTAATAAATACCGAATCACACTATTTTCAGATATAAAATTTGTCCTAGATAGATCTAAGTATGAAGAATCCAGGAAAATTAATAAACCTAAATTTTTATGTGAAATGAACCTATTACAAAATAATTAAGGAAATCACTAAATGATTTATTTAGGCCTCGGGATGCATGCAATTCAGATGATTTTTGGGCACAATATTCTAATATCCATAAACTAATGTGAATTTTTGGGGATTTTTGGAGTCACAGAGAGATTACTATGAATTAAAAGCATAAATGGGCTAAATATAGCAAAATTCAACCAATTAATTAATAGAAAAATCCACTGCTATTACAAAAATGTGTCAAATATCAGATATGAAAGAGGACAAATTAAGCTAGACAATGCAATTTGCAAACTTGAAAAATACGTTAAAATGAATGTCTAAATGATTGTGCAAACACAGGGATGTAAATGCAATACAGAAATAAATTGCTAAAATGAAATATGCTGACAAGGATGTTTATGCAATTACCAGAACTGGCAGGGGCATGGGTGCAAATTCTCTGGAAGGCATATGCATTTCACGTGAGGGAAGGAGGATGTCTTCATCCTCCTGCATGGGATGGAGGTGTACGTGGCCGTGGGGCGAGGTGGTGCGCCAGCAGGAGGGCGGCTCTCACGGCAGTGCGCGGTGGACGGTGGCGAGGGGGGAAGGTGTAGTTGGCTGCCGGCGATCGAGTGGTGATTGATGGCTGGAGCTGTAGTTGGCACGCACGAGGTCGGCTGGGGCGCACGGCCGAGGCGACACACGAGGGCGACGTCACGTAGAGGCTGTCTGCTAGGCTGAGTTCCACGCACGAGGGTAGCGCGCAGCACACAACCCCGCTGCTGATATGCGAGGGCGGGCAGCGGTGCTTGGAGGTGAAGGCCATGCGTTGCTGTTGTTGGTCTCCAGGCGGTGGCTGCGAGGTGGTGGGGCGTGAGCAGTGCTCCAAGGGTGGCTGGCGTCGAAGATGTTGTAGCGTGGGGTGAAGCACGCGGGGCTGATCCTTGCTCGAGGAGGCGCGCGGTGGAGCAAGGTGCGGGAGTGCAAGGGGCGGAGCACCGGAGGACCACCAGGGGGCGGCAAGGGCGATGGGTGATGCGTAGTCCAAGGTGCGACGACCGTGGAGGGGTGCTGAACGTGAGGCCTCGCACACGGTGGCTGAAGGCGAGCGACATGGAGGAGGAGTGTCCGATGTAGGCGAGAGAAGAAGGGAGAGAGAAAGGATGTGGTGAAACAGGGGAGGTTCCCCTGTTGAACAGGGGAACATCTTTGATTAGTTTAGCGGGTACGAATAAACGATGAATCGATTGAGGAAAATTCTTCGGAAAAATAAATAAAATCACCGTTGCGTTCGCAACGTGTGATTTGTCCGTTGAAGTACGATCGGTTTTGCGAATTGATGGACAGAAGATGATGAAATCGAAGAGAGAGATATGGGTGTAGAAGAAAGGAGAACAGGGGATGAATGGTGTAGAAGAAGAAATTACCTGGAGATGGAGTCGGATGCCTGGGAATGGCTTAGGCAAGGCTCGGCCGTGGTCGTCGCTCGAAGCCGCGGTGAGGCTGAGCTTAGTAGCTCCAGTTAGGTGGCTACGGCGGTGATGAGATCACCGGATCTCGCCTGGCAAGTACCTATTGTTGCTTGACGAAGGGGCTCTCTCTCTCTCACTGTCACCGAGTAGAGGTCAGAGCTCGAGGTCTTTGCACACAAGATGGCGGATGGGGACGAATGGAGGAGTGGAGGAGAATATAAGGAGGAGGAGGAGGTTGGAGAAGAGATGGAGAAGGTGGAGGGGGTGGGGTGTGAAGTGTGCCGTCCAAGTTAACTTCTCCCTTAAGTCAAGGGAGAAGTGGGGAGGAATGGGTAGATGGGAGATGAGATGGCACCACTTGGCATGCTCGGATGTGGCCATGTGGCGTTTATTTAAGTAGTATTTAAATTAATGGTAAAGTAGCAAAAACCACGGGGTTGACACGTGACGGCTTCCGGAGCCACCACGTATCGCTCCCAGAAAAATCCAAAGCTAAATGCAAGGAAAAATCGAAAAGAGATAACAAAAGAGGTTAGATCAAAAAGTGGTCAACACGAAAGTTGCTCGTCTCGACGAGATCTACAACTTTCCTGAAGGGCCGAAAATCAAAGGAAGTGATCTGTACAATAATGTATTGTTGGGTGGTACCTTATAGATATAAAATACCGCATTTTATCTTTTGTAATTTTTTTGTCATTTTTCAATAAGAGAAAAATTAAAATAAAGTTAAAAAATACGAAAAGAATATTTACAACTTAATTTAATTTTTTTAGATTTTTAATAATGAAGAAATAAAAGGATAAAATATAGGGGTAAAACGGGCAATATGTACAATATACAAAAGGGGCCCAAAACCCAAGTTTTGCATACGAGCTCCGATTTTAATGAAATTAGTCTTTTTTCGAAGGTCTTTGAATGTATATTTCTTTAAAAGTGAGTAGACCTAAATCAGACACTGTATGAGAGAGATATGTACACTTTAAGACTCCTAGTTTCAAACTTGGATTGGGATTTTATTGGTCAATTTTACAAGCTAATATTTTTTGATATTCTTCTTTAATTAGTATTAGTAATATATACACTATGGAGTTGATTTTATTGTATTTGGAGTTAGTATATAATATATACAAATAGGTGAAATATGATGAATATACAGGTGAATATTGACTAGTAAATTGGGCTTCTTATTTAATGCAAATATGAATGCTAAAATGCATATATTGTCAATGTATGCATGAATGCTAATTATGCAATATAAGTAGAAATATGCATCTAATTACTCGAGAACAAAGTTCTATTTTCAACTTTTAGAATGATGAATCGCAGGTTCATCAACCCCCTATACTTAAACCTTGCTCGTCCCCGAGCAACTAAAATGAAATGCAAGAGTGAAATGAGATTGGGTTCCATACCAAGGTCATGAACAAAAGTTGAAAATGGAGCTTAACTCGATCTTTGGATTAGTTGTGTGGCGGAACCTTATTGGGATCTGAATTTAAGATCTAACAGAATTTAAGTTTCACAAGTCTTTTATTCAAGACGCCTCAATAGTCAGGTTAGAACAAGTCCTCATACGCAAATTTCTGATGACTATGATTCTTCCTTGTACTGTGTAAGTGATAAATAGCTCTCCACATCAAAAATGGCTCAGAACCAGCCTCCTCTAACAAGGTAACTCAAATAACTCGGTCCAGTAACTCTTTCCTTGAGGAGCGAGGTATTCCCTTCTAAGTTCAAGTGTGACCAGCTCAAGAGGAGGGGGTGGAGAAAAGAATGGACGGTAGACAGTGTAGCTACCTATCCCGGGATGCCTGACCAGTTTAGCCAAGTCATCCAGTTGCAGACTTCTTGCTAATATACATACTCCGACAGGCAATTTTTTTTGGTTTGCTTAATTTGGAGTTCTTGCATTTTTTCTCTCTTTTTTCTCTTTTTTGGGACATATATACAAGGTGCAGCATGTACATCAGGAGTTTTTCCTCTTGAGCTAGTAGACTATCCCTCTTTAGAAGCATTATTGCAACCCACAACATCATGTCCTCAGACGTCAACACCACCAGACTAGGTTGAGATGCACTACCCTCCCTATAGGAGGACGGATGTTTCCACCCGTGTGCTACTCCAAGCTAAAGGATTATACCTTCTCGCCACCTCATCAATGAAGAGCTACGTGCATTGTGCTTGTCCAAGTTAGGTCACTGTCTAAAAGAATCATGCGTGTGCACGAGATATTCTACTTAGACTAATCAAGATGACATGTGAACATAGACTTGCGGACTCAAAGAATTAAGTCACTTGACCTGAGAAATCTTAACTCCAGCTCCTATAAAGTTCCTCTGAAATTAAGTGGATTAAGGTCAAATCAAATCCATCCTCAACATCTACTCATAACTTGGTTCAGAACCCACTAGCTTTTCACCTTGCATATGCACGATATGCAGATGAGGTGTAGATGACATGCTATGTAAATGAATGCAAGACTTTTTTTTTGAAATGCAAGGATGATATGCAAGAGTAAATAAGAAGCCTTTATTTTCAATATTTTTATTTTATTTTCTATTATACAACAATTTTTATTATTTACAATACTTTTTAGTTTGTAATAATATACATAGTATACAAGTTTTTTTGGTATACATCCTATTTTACAACAGATTTTACAAAAGTATGTTTTACAAGAATTTTACGACTTTTAATACAAGTATTATACATATAGTACAAAACTTCACATTTTTTTTCAATTTTTACCCACCCCGTAATTATTGCATAATATATACAAAAATACACGAAAATACGCGAAAGTACGAACTATGGGTAAAGTATATATGTAATATATACACTCCCCCTATAGTTAGCGTGTGCTATGTCCTCAGAGCACGAAAAGCGAGGAAAAAGACATAGCTCCTGCTAAGCGTAGGAGAGCTAAAATTTCAAAAAAAGTATAGAAGTCGTTCCGCCCCCCTATACTTAGGCTCTGGTAGCGTAAGTATAGAAGAAGATCAAAAATGGGGCGGACGAGGACAAGAGGAGAAATGGATGAGTATATACATGGCGGGCATCGACCCCCCTATACTTAGGCTTTGGTCAGTCTAAGTATAGGACAGGTGTGAGTATGAGGACCGATGTGATCTGGAGGATGTATAGAGAGCAGACTCTGGTGGCTCGTCCCCCTATACTTAGGATCTGGTCATCCTAAGTATAGTCCAAGATGGTGATCAATGACGTGGGAATAAGTTACTAGAGTTGCGAGGGGGAGGACAGAATGCACAGGAATGATGGTATATACAAGTGAGTCTGTTTGAATCTTTCAAGATGCTGCTGATGGCTAGAGCTCACTGCTGCAAGGTCTCAGGCGCGGCTCGAGGTGTATCTGCTGAATCCGTTTTGCGCATGAATACAATCTCCTCAACATGGACTAATTGTTCATTGGATTCGACGAAGTGTTTCAACAGTTGTCCATTCACAAGGAATGTCGGTGCGTTATCTGCGAGGTCTGAGATCTCGACACATCCACTATCATGCATTGTACGGACGACAAATGGGCCTATCCACTTGGACTTCAACTTGCCTTGGAAGATCTTCAGCTTAGCATTAAACAACCATACCTTCTGTACAGGAACAAAGGTCTTTCGTCTGATATATCTATCGTGCCAACGCTTAACCTTGTCCTTGTACACCAAACTGTTGTCATATACGCGGTTTCTGACTTCCACAAGCTCATTCAGATCCATATCTCTCTGCTTCTGCCCAAGGTGTGTGTTCCAATTGACCTTCTTGGTTGCCCATTCTGATTTGTGCACTAGTTCTGCGGGCAAATGGCACGGCTTTCCGAATACCATTCGGAATGGGGAGGTTCCTAACGGTGTCTTGTAAGCTGTCCTATACGCCCATAGGACTTGGTCCAAGATCTGAGACCAGTCCTTTCTGTCTGGGCGGACAAGCTTTTGCAATATAGTCTTCATCTCTTGATTCGACACCTCAGCCATACCATTGGTCTGTGGGTGGTAAGAGCTGGTGACACGGTGTTCGATGTCGTAGTCCTTCAGGAGTTTTTTCACCTCCCGGTTTACAAAGTGGATACCCCCATCTGATATCATCATTTTGGAGATTCCGAACCTAGAGATGATGTGCTCTCTGATGAATTTACATATAGTCCTACTGTCTGCGGCTTGGGTCGGGATAACCTCCACCCACCTGGATAGGTAATCTACCGCAAGAAGGATGTATTCGAATCCGTGGCTAACAGGGAATGGGCCCATGAAATCGATGCGCCAGGCGTCAAAGACATCACAAATGATGATAGGCTACATCGGCATCTCATCCTTAGAACCAAAGATTCCTCCCATTCTCTGGCATACTGGGCATGACTTCGCAAAGATGATGGCATCGCGAAACAGAGTCGGCTAGTAAAAGCCACACTGAAGTACCTTCCATGCGGTCCTCTTTCCGGAGTGCTGTCCTCCTACCTCCACGCCGTGGCATAAAGAAAGAAACTCTAGTATTCCTCCTGAGGAATACACTGTCTCCAGACACAATCCGGGCCTTCAAAGAAAAGGATCGGATCCTCCCAATGGTAGTGTCTAGCATCCGACTTCAGTCGATCGATGTGGCTCTTGGGCCAACCTTCGGGAACCTTCTTGGAGACAAGATAGTTCACGATGTTGGCATACCATGGGAGTGAGTCGACCACAAAAATCGACTCGTCAGGGAAGGAGTCTCGAATTGGTGAGTCCTCGGAAGCATTGATATCTTCGAGACGAGAGAGGTGATCGGATACTACGTTCTTCTTTCCAGGTTTATCACGAATGTCCAAATCAAACTCCTGGATAAGCAAAATCCACGTAAGAAGACGTGCCTTCGCGTCCTTCTTCTCCATCAAGTATCGTAGCGTCGTATGGTCAGTGAACACAATTACCTTGGATCCAATTAAGTGAGATATGAACTTGTCCAAGGCAAACACTACCGCAAGCATCTCCTTTTCTGTAACTGTATAGTTACGCTGAGCAGTATCAAGCACTTTGCTTGCATAGTGGATTGCAAACGGGACACCATCTCTGCTTTGTCCTAGCACAACCCCAACAACGAAATCTGATGCGTCCGTCATGATCTAAAAAGGTAGAGACCAATCTGAGGCTTGTAGGATAGGTGCGTCCATGATCATTCCCTGCAATAGCTTAAAGGCCTCAAGACATTTGTGATCAACAACAAACTCCATGTCTTTGCCTAAAAGCTCAGTCAGCGGTCAGGAAATCTTAGAAAAATCCTTAATGAATCTTCGATAAAATGCGACATGCCCGAGGAATGACCGCAACTGTTTGATATTGGTTGGTGGCTGGAGTCATCTGATCACATCCACCTTGGCTGGGTCAACCTCTATTCCTCTCTTGGAGATGACGTGCCCCAACACAATGCCCTCCGTCACCATAAAGTGACTTTTCTCCCAAGAGAGCACCAGATTGACCTCACAATAGCGTTTGAGGACTCGATCTAGATTCCTAAGACAGGAATCGAAGGAATCGTCGTGGACCGAGAAGTCGTCCATGAAGACTTTCAGGAATTCGCCGACCATTTTGGCAAATACAGCAATCATGCACCTTTGAAAAGTACCCGGAGCATTTCATAACCCAAAGGGCATGCGCCTGAAAGCATAGGTACCAAAGGGGCATGTGAATGTGGTCTTTTCCAGGTCCTCCGGAGCTATGGCAACTTGATTGTAACCCGAGAACCCATCCAAGAAACAGAAGAATTCTTTCCCCGCTAGTCTCTCTAGGATCTGATCAATGAATAGTAGGGGGTATTGATCCTTCTTCGTCGTAGCATTCAAGCGTATGTAATCCACATAGACGCGCCACGACGTGGGCACTCGCGTCACGATCTCCTCTCCGTCCTCATTGGTGGTCGTCTGAATTCCTGATTTTTTCTGGACCACATGGATCGGGGCCACCCATTTCGAGTCGAAGATGGGATAAATAAAACATGTGTTGCACCATTTCTCTATCTCCTTCTTCACTACCTCTCGTAAATTTGGATTCAAACGACGTTGGAATTCACGAGAGGGTTTGTCTTCATTCTCCAAGTAGATATGGTGCCACAGAGCGGGATTTATCCCGTGGAGATCGGAAATGCTCCAGCCTATTGCCTTGCAGTTTTTCTCCAGGATCTCTAGCAAGCGAGATTCCTGCTCTTCGGTCAATCGTGAACTGATGATGACCGGATATTTCTTCTCTTGACCTGCAAGGAAGGCATATTTCAGTGTTGTGGGTAAAGGTTTGATCTCAGGTAAGGTGTGATCGTCTAGGAAATCTGGCTTAATCGAATCTGGTTCAGTGTTGAAAGTGGCTAGATCTGTCTCCGTAATTGCTGCACCAAATTGTTCGGCTCTAGAGTCGGATCGTCATAGGTCTCCATGCGATCGGCGAAAGCCACGTCCGACTCGTCATCCTCATCTTCTGATCGTCCTAAAAACTGAAGGAATGACAAGCCCAGTTGGGCTTCTAAGTCATCGAAGATGTAGGGGGGTGCAGATTCTGAGCTGTACTCGTTTCTGAGGACCTCGCAAACTGACTCATGCACTGGATCATCTCCGGAGGGGAGGGACTCGTCGGTACTGGTTGGGTTCTATCTCCATGGCCCAAATGTGTCTACATGATCGTAGTCTGCTTCGGTTGAAGAGTACTCGGTGCTGGATTCGGAATTTGGTCTCTGCCATCTGGTTTGCTTCATTTCAAGTTCCTCATCTCTGCCTGGAGTTTTGAACTGGATCTTCCCGATCTTATAATCAAACAAGGCCCCCACTGTCCTTAGGAAGGGCCTGCCTAAGATGATCTGGGAGTCTCTCCAATTACGAGGGGTTTCCATATCTAGGACAGTGAAGTCCACTATGTATTCTTGACCCTCGACTTTGATTACTACATTCCTCAATTCTCCTTGGGACCTCTTGGTCGATTTATCAGCGAACTGCAGGAGGGCTCTAGATTTCCTAAGAGGTCCGAGATTAAGCCGCTCATAGAGGGTTGTAGGCATTAAGTTAATTGAGGAGCCGTTGTCTAGGAGATTGCGTGCAAACGCAATGTCATCGACATGACTCACCACATAATGTGCACCCATGCCTCTTCGTTTACTTGGAAACGAGTTCTTTATTGCACAAGTCGTGGCTACTGATATAGCGTGTTTTTCAACACGGCTTTTGGTCTTCTTGCTAACCCTAGTAGGTGTGCATCTCACCTTAAGGTATTTCTGGAATGCATGTGTCATTTCCATATACTTGTCAAAGGGGATTGTGACCTTGATATATTTGTTGCAGAACTCTACCATCTCAGGGTCATCTTTTTGGATTTTTTGATTTTCTTCTTTCCACCCGTAGGAGCTCGGGGGAAAGAGATTATTGACTCTAACTCAGGTTTTGGTACTGAAATGTTTTCATTGAAAGCTGGAACCAAGTTCTGTACACAACTCGAACTCTGAAACAGACTCAGACTCTGACTCGGACTAAAAGAAAAATGTTGTGGCGAAACCGGTGATGCGTCTTCCGCGACTTCTGGACGGTCCTCCTCAGATGGAGGTGCGGGATCTTCGTCGGTTTCGTCGAACTCTTTGTTGATGCGGGTTTGCTGCTTCGAGGACCCAGAAGTCCTCTTCTTCTGCCGGTGGTGGTGATGGTGGTGCTGCTCCTCTTCTCCCTCCAAGTTCTCCTTAGGTAGAGACTTGGCGGCTCCTTCGTTCGGTGTTCGTGTCCGATCATGTACGATCACGGTCCTTCCACTCCTGAGGGACATATGATTTACATTATCGTACGAAAGGATCTCATGTTTAGTTAAAGAATTATCTGAATAGTATACCTGATAACGAGGTCGGTTCTCGCCTTGATTTAGGTTGTTCGGGTTGGCCTGAACCTGGGCGGGAATTGGGGTCATTGGCGCCATCTATTGATCCTGGGTACGAGAAATACGATTCAGATCGGTTCTCATATCCAGATAGTCATTCTGGATATGTTGGACCCTATCAGACAGGGTCTGGATTGCCAAGGTGAGGGACTCCAATTCGGTGGGTTGTGTTTGCTGATGCTGACTTGCGGATGAGGTTCTGTACTGGCCCTGCTGGCCATGCCGATACTGCTACTGCTGATAGGAAGTGGTTTTTGATCTGATCTCATTAACTTGACATTAATTCAAAGTGGTTTTTGATCTGCTCCCTACACCTCATAAATTAATTAAGAGTGTTCGTTGCTGTCGGATAATGAGAGCAGATCAAAAACCACTTTTAATTAAAGCAAGTTAATCTCGAGCGGCAAATTTTATTTTACTTGGGCAAGCACAAGGTCGAACTCAGGGAGACAACTGTCTCTTTAGGTAAATTTTTAGCAAAGTCCTAAGTGTGATTTTCAGAGGCTAATTTTTTTGGTCTTTTTCGGTTCGTATGCAAGACGCATGCAAGATCTAACCAATTTCTAAGTTAATTCAGACAGATGGTCAAAACAAGCCCAAAAATTACGAAATTTGGCCAGATGATGAAATGGGATGAATTAGACTTCCCTAATTTTTTTGGAATTTTCTGACACTAAATAAAATTATTGTGAATTAAATATGCACGCAAGGTGATTTTAACTAAATTAATTTTAATAAATATCAAATCACAACATTTTTAGGAATAAAAAATATCCTAAATAAATATGAAGGTGAGGAATCCAGGAAAATTATCAAATCCTAATTTTGATATGAAATGAACCTATTAAAAATTAATTAAGAAATTCACCAAATGAATTATGTAGGTTTCGAGATGCATGCATTTGTGATGAAATTTTTATGCAAGGTAAAGCTAATTATCCTAGATCTAATGTGATTTTGGTGAATTTTTGGAGTCACAGAAAAGCTACTATTAATTAAGAGGTGAAATTGGGCAAAATATAGCAAAAATGAGCCACTTAATTAATAGAAAATTCTGCTTATATTACAAAAATATGCCACGTGTCACATAATGAAGAGGACAACATAAGCAACACAATGCAATTTTCCAAACTGAAAAATGAATTAATATGAATGCCTAAATATGTGTGCAAAGACATGTATAAATGCAATTACAGGAATTAAAATTGCTGAAATAAAACATGCTGACAGGGACCAATATGCAATTACCTATAGTGCAGGGGGTTGATGCAATTTCTCCAAGAGACACGTGCTCCTCACGTAGGGGTGGCCTGGCAGGGACTGGAATGTAATTTCGAAAACCTTCAGGAGCTTCGGGGTAATTTGCCCAGGATACACGTGTGGATCATGTGCTGGTCCCTAGGCTCGATGGTCTTCAGAGGCTCAGGCAGCTCTGGAGGTTCGGTTCTGGTTCGGAGAAGCCTCGGGTGATCCGAGCCTAGTGGTCGGGGAAGAGGCTCGGATCGGGCGACGTGGCGCAGATTTGGACCGTGGGATCAAAGATGATCCAACGGTTGGTGAATGCTAGAGACGTGGTGTGTTCTGGACCGTTAGATCTAGTGAAGATCAACAGTTGCTGTTGGTTCCTATCAGACGAAGGCGTGGATGATCAACGACCGTCAGATCGAAGGTGATCCAACGGTGTCTGGAGCGCGAGGGAGGCGGAGACGTGGCGTGCTCTGGACCGTGTGATCCTCCTGATCCGAGGGTAGAAGCTAATGGCGACTTGTTTGGTTCCGAACCGTCCGATCGAAGGGATCAGACGGTGGCTGGACTTTGTGCCCAACGGTCCTCCGCTCCCTTGGTGGGGGATGCTGTGCTCCGACGGAGGGTCTCGAGCTCCGCCTCTTCCTTGGGTCGTCGATGAAGCTCGCCTGAGGTTGCTAAGAAGCTGGAGATGGTCGTGGGAACGTCAGGGAGCGGGCGGAGGTCTCAGCTGAGATAGGAGTGAACTGGAGATCGGGGGAGGTGAAGCTCGAACTGAGCTCCGATGAAGTTCCGATCAATGACCGCGACGGTACCTGCAAGGGGTTATATCGATAGACGAGGCATGCAACGTGGACGTGGAGTGAGCGTGAATGAGGTGCGAGACCTGAGCGACGATGCGGGTGGTCCAGTGATCGAGCTCTGCCAAGGTGGCGGAGCCGGAGGCGGTGGAGAATGGAATGTATCGTCGACGTGAATAGAGTGTAGCACGAAGGTGCCTACTCCGAGGCGAAGCTCGGAGGATGGTCGGGAGATGGTGAAGATACACAGAGGAGTCGAATAAATTAAGAGAAAAGTGAAGAGGACAGAGAAGAAGATCGGAGGGGCGATGGAGGATGCTACCTGAGGAATGGAGCTCAAATCTGAGCTCCTTGTCATCGCTCGAAGGTCGGTAGTAGGCCTGAGCTCGTGCTGCTCACGGAGGAAGCTGCAGCACGGTGGAGTTGGACGTGGATCTCATCGGAGAAATTTCAGCCATCGTCGCTCGACTTCTTGCCAAATTGTTGTCACCAATAGGAAGGTAGGAGCTAGGGGAATCTCTCCGTAGTAGCGGATGGGGGTGATAGTGGCCGAAGGTGGCTGATTTATAGGGCGAGGGTGACGACATGGTGGCTGGAAGGTGATGTTCGTGGATGTCGTGGAGCGACTCTGGGGGTTATCGTGAAGATTGAGGGAGTTGGCGAGGTTGAGGGAGGAGTGGGATCCATCGTGGTGGCATCAGTGGTCGGAGAAGGTGGTCGGAGAAGGTGGTCGGCATGGAGCCAAAAATAGAAAGGGGGCGCCCCTTTGCGCACGGTGGAGAATGTGGGTGCGGGGCGTGCGGAGGTTGACGATGACATCATGACCGTTGGATCTTGCGATCCAACGATCCAGATGGAGGCACGAGGCGAGGGCTGAGATCTGATCAAGGTCGCGACATC
This sequence comes from Ottelia alismoides, assembly GCA_037367405.1. Classification (NCBI taxonomy): domain Eukaryota; kingdom Viridiplantae; phylum Streptophyta; class Magnoliopsida; order Alismatales; family Hydrocharitaceae; genus Ottelia; species Ottelia alismoides. The sequence continues at coordinate 19,164 of JAZKJV010007622.1, forward strand.
GGAGGGTCCGCACGCCGCACCAAGTGGCATGCAGAGGATGCTTCGCTAACGGGCGGCGGAGATGGACTCAGTGGTTTGATCGGACGGTCGAAACCAGTGGCGAGGATGAACGGTGAAGATCAAGGTGCCTGGAGCGAGATCGGAGGGTGCTCGGAGCGCCATGTAATGGACTCTGGGCGAAGCACAAACGAGTGGTGAGGATGAGATCCAGGGGATGATCTGATGGCAGAGAGAATGGGTATGCGTGGTGATCAACATGCCGTTAGATCAAGACAAGATCCAACGGTCCAGGGCACGGGCGGTCTGGTCAAAGGAAGCCGGCCACGTGGCGTAATCAGAGGGCGCCACGTGGCCAGTTGTGAGTGGTTGAAGAGAAAAATAAGGTGTAGAGGGAGAAAGAGGCTGAATTTGGAAAAACTCAAAACATGAAAGTTGTAGATCTCGATGAGATCTACAAGTTTCATGTTGACCAAAAATGGAAACGAGGTCAAATATGATTCAAAAATACAAGAATACAAATATACATATGTACAATATACAAGGAGGCCCAAAAACCAAACTTTTGCCTACGAACTCCGAATTGAGCGAAATTAGTCTTATTTTAAAGGTCTCTGAATGTGTATTTAACTGAAGATAAGTAGACCTAATTCGGAGTTGGTAAGAGATAGATATTGGCATTCTAAGGTCCGGGGGATTTAGGGCTTTATTGGGTATTTTACAAGCGAGAACTCTGGCCTTCTCCTTATATTATTAACTAATGGTGTACATATTATAAGGAAGGTGTTATTTTATTTTGGAGGGGATAAAATAATAGGTGGCTATTTTACATGGAACTGGCTTCTTATTTAAATGCAAGGATGAATGCTAAAATGGATATTTTGTGGAATGATGCATAAATGCTATTTATGCAAGATAAAGGGAAATATGAAGCTAAATACCTGGGGACAAAGCTCTATTTTCAACTTTTAGAGTGATGAATCACAGATTCATCAACCCCTATACTTAAACCTTGCTCGTCCCTGAGCAACTAAAATGAAATGCAAGAGTGAAATGAGATTGGGTTCCATACCAAGGTCATGAACAAAGTTGAAAATGGAGCTTGACTCGACCTTTGGATTAATTGTGTGGCGGAACCTTATTGGGATCTGTACTTAAGACCTAACAGACTTCAAATTCCACAAGTCTTCTATTCAAGACGCCTCAATAGTCAGGTCAGAACAAATCCTCAGACGTAAATTTCTGATGACTATGATTCTTACTTGTACTGTGTAAGTGTAAAATAGCTCTCCACATCAGAAATGGCTCAGAACCAGCCTCGTATAACAAGGTAACGCAAATAACCCGGCCCAGTAACTCTTTCCTCGAGAAGCGGGGTATTCCCTTTTAAGTTCAAGTGCGACTAGCTCAAGAGAAGGGGGTAGAGAAAAGAATGGATGGAAGCCAGTGTAGCTACCTATCCCGAGATGCCTAACCAGTGTAGCCAAGTCATCCAGCTGCATTTTATTTACTAATACACATACTCCGACAGGTATTTTATTTTCGATCTTTCCTGTCTATTTTTTGGAGTTCTTGCATTTTTTTTCGAACTATATACAAGGTGCAGCATGTACATCAGGAGTTTTTCCTCTTGAGCCAATAGACTATCCCTCTTTTGAAGCATTATTGCAACCCATGGTGTCTTGTCCTCAGACTTCAACACCATCAGACTAGGTTGAGATGCACTACCCTCCCTAGAGGAGGACGGATGTTTCCACCCGTACGCTACTCCAAGCTAAAGGGTGCATTGTGCTTGTCCAAGTTAGGTCACTGTCTAAAAGAATCATGCGTGTGCACGAGATATTCTACTTAGACTAATTAAGATGACATGTGAACATAGACCTGCGGACTCAAAGAATTAAGTCACTTGACCTCAGAAATCTTAACTCCAGTTCCTATAAGGTTCCTCTGAAATTAGGTGGATTAAGGTCAAATCAAGTCCATCCTCAATATCTACTCATAACTTGGTTCAGAACCCACTAGCTTTTCACCTTGCGTATGCAAGATATGAAGATGAGATGCAGATGACATGCTATGAAATGCACGACTCTTTTTCTTTCTTTTCTGATGTAGAGATGATATGCAAGAGTAAATAAGAAGCCTTTGAGTTTTTCACATTTTTTTCAATTATTTGGTATACCTCCTATGTTACAACAATTTACAAGAGTATTATACAACTTATACAAGTATATTTTACAAAACATTTTCTCCAAATTTTACCCAACCCGTAATTATTGCGTAATATATACAAAGATACGTGAAAGTACGAGCTATGGGTAAAGTATATTTGTAATATATACACGCCCCCCTATGCTTAGAGTGTGCTATGTCCTCAGAGCACGAAAAGTGATCAAAAAGACATTGTCGTGCTAATCGTAGGAGAGCTAAAATTACAAAATATATAGAAGTCGCTCCGCCCCCCTATACTTAGGCTCTGGTTGCCTAAGTGTAGAAGAAGACAAAAATGGGGCGGACGAGGTCAAGAAGAGAAATGGATGAATATACAATACGGGCATCGGTCCCCCCTTATACTTAGGCTCAAGTCTGCCTATGTATAGGGTGGAAGTGAGTATGAAGATCGATGTGATCTGGAGGATGTACAGAGAACAGACTCAAGTAACTCATCCCCCCTATACTTAGGATCTGGTTATCCTAAGTATAGTCCAAGATAGAGATAGATGAAGCTGGGATGAGTTACTAGAGTCACGGGAGGAAGGGGGCAGAATGTGCAAAGAATGATGGATATGTACAAAGATCGTGGACTGAATCTTACAAGATGTTGCTGATGGCTAGAGCTCACCGCTGCAAGGTCTCATGCGCGGCTCGATGTGTATCTGTTGAATCTGTCTCGCGCATGAATACAATCTCCTCAACATGGACTAACTGCTCATTGGATTCTACGAAGTGCTTCAATAATTGTCCATTTACTAGGAATGTCGGTGCGTCATCTGCGAGATCTGAGATCTTGACACATCCACTATCATGCACCGTACGGACAACAAATGGGCCCGTCCACTTGGACTTCAACTTGCCTTGGAAAATCTTCAGCCTTGCATTAAACAACCATACCTTCTGTCCAGGAACAAAGGTCTTTTGTCTGACATATCTATCGTGCCAACGTTTAACCTTGTCCTTGTACACCAAACTGTTGTCATAAGCACGGTTTCTGACTTCCACAAGCTCATTCAGATCCATTTCTCTCTGCTTCTGCCCAAGGTGTGTGTTCCAATTGACTTTCTTGATTGCCCATTTTGATTTATGCACTAACTCTGCAGGCAAATGGCACGGCTTTCCGAATACCATTCGGGATGGGGAGGTTCCTAGCGTTGTCTTGTAAGCTGTCCTATACGCCCATAAGACCTGATCCAATATCTGAGACAAGTCCTTCCTGTCTGGGCGGACAAGCTTTTGCAATATAGTCTTCACCTCCCGATTCGACACCTCAGCCATACCATTAGTCTGTGGGTGGTAAGGGCTAGCGACACGGTGTTCGATGTCGTAGTCCTTCAGAAGTTTCTTCATATCTCGATTTACAAAGTGGCTACCCCCATCTGATATCATCATTTTTGGGATCCCGAAACTAGAGATTATATGGTCTCTGATGAATTTACAGACAGTCCTGCTGTCCACGGCTTGGGTCGGGATAGCCTCCACCCACCTGGATAGATAATCTACCGCAAGAAGGATATACTCGAACTCGTGGCTAACAGGGAATGGGCCCATGAAATCGATGCCCCAAGCGTCAAAGACATCACAAATGATGACAGGTTGTATCGCCATCTCATCCTTGGAACCAACGGTTCCTCCCATTCTCTGGCATACTGAACATGACTTCGCAAAGGTGATGGCATCGCGAAATAGAGTCGGCCAGTAAAAGCCACACTGAAGTACCTTCCATGCGGTCCTCTTCCCAAAGTGGCATCCTCCTGCCTCCAAGTTATGGCATAGGGAAAGGACACTTTGGTATTCCTCCTGAGGAATACACCATCTCCAGACACAATCCGGTCCTTCGAAGAAAAGGATCGGATCCTCCCAATGGTAGTGTCTAGCATCCGACTTTAGTCGGTCAATGTGGCTATTGGGCCAATCCTCGGGAACCTTCTTGGAGACAAGATAATTCACGATATTGGCATACCATGGGAGTGAGTCGACAACAAAAATCGACTCGTCAGGGAAGGAGTCTCGAATTGGTGAATCATCGGAAGTATTGATATCTTCGAGATGAGAGAGATGATCGACTACTACATTCTTCTTCCCAGGTTTATCACGAATGTCCAAATCAAACTCCTGGATAAGTAGAATCCACCAAAGAAGACGCGCCTTCGTGTCCTTCTTCTCCATCAAGTATCGTAGCGTCGTATGGTCAGTGAACACAATTACCTTGGATCCAATTAAGTGAGATATAAACTTGTCCAAGGCAAACACTACCGCAGACATCTACTTTTCCGAACTGTGTAATTACGTTGAGCGGTATCAAGCACTTTTCTTGCGTAGTGGATTGCAAACGGGACGCCATCCCTTCTCTGTCTTAACACAGCCCCAACAACAAAGTCTGAGGCATCTGTCATGATCTTGAAAGGTAGAGACCAATCTGGGGCTTGCAGGATCGGTGCGTCCATGATCATTCCTTGCAATAGCTTAAAGGCCTCAAGACATTTGTGATCAACGACAAACTCCATGTCTTTGCCTAAAAGGTCAGTTAGCGGTCGGGCAATCTTAGAAAAATCCTTGATGAATCTCCGATAAAATCCGACATGCCCGAGGAACGATCGCAACTGCTTGATGTTGGTTGGTGCCTGGAGTCGTCTGATTACATCCACCTTGGCAGGGTCAACCTCCATTCCTCTCTTGGAGATGACGTGCGCCAACACAATGCCCTCCGTCACCATGAAGTGACTTTTCTCCCAGGAGAGCACCAGATTAACCTCACAACAGCGTTTGAGGACTCGGTCCAGATTCCTAAGACAGGAATAGAAGGAATCACCGTGGATCGAGAAGTCATCTACGAAGACTTACAGGAATTCGTCGACCATTTCGGCGAATACAGCAATCATGCACCTTTGAAAAGTACCCAGAGCATTGCATAACCCAAAGGGTGTGCATCTGAAAGCATAGGTACCAAAGGGGCATGTGAACGTGGTCTTTTCCTGGTCCTCCGGAGCTATGGCTACTTGATTGTAGCCCGAGAACCAATCCAAGAAACAGAAGAATTCTTTCACCGCTAGTCTCTCTAGGATCTGATCAATGAATGGTAGGGGGAAATGATCCTTCTTCGTCGCGGCATTCAAGCGTCTGTAATCCACACAGACGCGCCATGACGTGAGCACTCGCGTCACGATCTCCTCTCCATCCTCGTTGATGGTCTTCTGAATTCCCGATTTTTTCGGGACCACATGGATCGGGGCCACCCATTTCGAGTCGAGGATGGGATAAATGAAAACCGTGTTGCACCATTTCTCTATCTCCTTCTTCACTACCTCTCGTAAATTTGGATTCAAACGACGTTGGAATTCACGAGAGGGTTTGGCTTCATTCTTCAAGTAGATATGGTGCGAACACAGAGCGGGATTTATCCCGTGGAGATCGGAAATGCTCCAGCCTATTGCCTTACGATTTTTCTCCAGGATCTCTAGCAAGCGAGATTTCTGCTCCTCGGTAAATCGTGAACTGACGATGACCGGATATTTCTTCTCTTGACCCGCAAGGAAGGCATATTTCAGTGTTGTGGGTAACGATTTGAGCTCAGGTAAGGTGTGATCGTCTAAGAAATCTGGCTCAATCGAATATGGCTCAGTGTTGGAAGTGGCTGGATCTTTCTTTGTAATTGCTGCCACCAAGTTATTCGGCTCTGGAGTCGGATCGTCAAAGGTCTTCATACGATCGGCAAAAGCCACATCCGACTCGGCATCCTCATCTTCCGATTGTCCTAAAGAGGGAAGGACTGACAGGCCTAGCTGGGCCTCTAAGTCATCGAAGATGTAGGGGGATGCAGGTTCTGAGCTGTACTCGTTTCTAAGTACCTCGCAAACTGACTCATGCACTGGATCATCTCCGGAGGGGAGGGACTCATCGATGCTGGCTGGGTTCTGTCTCCATGGCCCAACCGTGTTTACATGGTCGCGGTCTGCTTCGGATGAAGAAGACTCGGTGCTGGACTTGGAATCCGGTCTCTGCCATCTGGTTTGCTTCATCTCAAGTTCCTCATCTCCGCCTGGAGTTCGGAACTGGATCTTCCCAATCTTGTAAACAAACAAGGCCCCTGCTGTCCTGAGGAAGGGCCTGCCTAAGGTGATCTGGAAATCTCTCCAATTACGAGGGGTTTCCATATCTAGGACAGTGAAGTCCACCATTTATTCTTGACCCTCGACTTTGATTACAACATTCCTCAATTCTCCTTGGGACCTCTTGGTTGATTTATCAGCGAACTGCAGGAGGGCTCTAGATTTCCTAAGAGGTCCGAGATTAAGCCGCTCATAGAGGGTTGTAGGTATTAAGTTAATAGAGGAGCCATTGTCTAGGAGAGTGCGTGCAAACGCAATGTCATCGACATGACTCACCACATAATGTGCACCCATGTCTCTTCGTTTCCTTGGAAACGAGTTCTTTATTGTACAAGTCGTGGCTACTGACAGAACATGTTTTTCAACACGGCTTTTGATCTTCCTGCTAACCCTAGTAGGTGTGCATCTCACCTTCAGGTACTTCTGAAATGCAGGAGTCATTTCCACATACTTGCAAAGGGGATTGTGACCTTGATATACTTGTTGTAGAACTCTGCCATCTCAGGGTCATCTTTTTGGATTTTTTTACTTTTCTTCTTTCCACTCGTAAGAGCTCGGGGGAAAGGTATTATTGACTCCAACTTAGCTTCTGAAACTGAAATGTTTTCATTTAAAGAGGGAACTGAGTTCTGTACAAGACTCGGACTCTGAAACAGACTCGGACTCTGACTCTGACTATAAGGAAAATGCTGCTGCGAAACCGGTGATGCGTCTTCCGCGACTTCTGGACGGTCCTCCTCAGATGGAGGTGCAGGCTCTTCATCGGTTTCAGTGGACTCTCTGCTGGTGCGGGTTTGCTGCTTCGAGGGCCCAGAAGTCCTCTTCTTCTGCCGGTGGTGGTGATGGTCGTGCTGCTCCTCTTCTTCCTCCAAGTTCTCCTCAGGTAGAGACTTGGAAGCTCCTTCCTTCGATGCCCGTGCCTGATCAAGTACGATCATGGTCCTTCCGCTCCTGAGGGACATATGATTTACATTATCGTACGAAAGGATCTCATGTTCAGATGGAGACTTATTTGAATAGTATACCTGATCACGAGGTCAGTTCTGGCCTTGATTTAGGCTGTTTGGGTTAGCCTGAACCTGGGCGGGAATTGGAGTCCTTGGCACCATCTGTTGATCCTGGGTATGAGAAACACGATTCAGATCGGTTCTCATATCCAGATAGTCATTCTGGATCTGTTGGACCCTATCAGACAGGGTCTGGATCGCCAAGGTGAGGGACTCCAATTCGATGGGCAGTGCTTGCTGATGCTGAATTCCGGATGAGGTTCTGTACTGGCCCTGTTGGCCATGCCGATACTGCTGCTGCTGATAGGACGGTGACGGGCCCTGCTGGCCTGAGTGGAATGTGCGTTGTTTCTGCTGGTGATGCTGAGGCTGGTACCCTCGTTCGGGCCTAGACTGAACAAAGCACGGTGCGGGGACGGAGCTGGTTTCCCGGTAAGCTGGGGAAGGTCGATGAGGTTGACCGTTCCCCATCCCCGACTGTCTACCAACGGGGTCACGGCTGTACCACAGCCCGTTGATCTTGAACACCTGCGGAGGCTCCTCGTATCCGATCTACACTTGTGGGAGTGCATGCTGGTCCTGCTGGGTGTAAGTCTGATCCTCTACCCAGCCACTCTGAGGCACCGGTGCTTGTTCTTGTACAAGATGGACTTGATGTACAGATACAGGTGGTGCAGAAGGGGCAGGTAGTTTCATCTTAGCTACCTTCTCAGAAAGTTCCTCCACTTGCTTCGGCAGACGTGAGAGAGACTCAAGGTCAGTGACCCTCTTGTGGATCTGCTCGACCATGGTTAACTTATCAGCAATCATCCCCATGCTGGGAACGATGTCCTCTGTCAGATCCGCTACAGTCCTCCGGGTTGTCTCGTTGGATAGGATTGAGGGAGACAACTGATAGGCCCTTGTGGCTTGCGACCTGCCTGTTTTCGCCATCTGCTCAAGTATCTTCCATACAGCATTCTCATTCTTATTCGGATAGCTTCCTCCGCAGGCGGCACTTACTAACCCCTACATCTTTGGGGTCATGCCACAGATTAAGGTCTGGACTAAGATTGCCTTAGAAATGCCATGGCAGGGACATTTCTGAATTAGGTCATTAAACCTATCCTAGGTTTCACGGAATGGTTTACTGAGTCCCTGGGAGAAACTAGCGATCTTTGTTCTCATTTGGTTAGTCCTAATGAGAGGGTAGAACTTCTTCAGAAATAAGTCCTTGAACTGTATCCAGGTTGTACATCTCACCCCTAGGTTCTTCAGCCAATGTGCTGCCTTATCTCCTAAGGCGAAAGGGGTGGCCTTCAGTCGAATGTAATCCTTCCCAACCCTAGGATGGTTAAGATTGTTGCAAACCAGCTCGAAGTCTCGGAGGAAGGAATATGGTTCTTCATGAGCATTTCCGTTGAACTTCGGTATCAGGCTAAGGAAGTGGGGCTTGAGGTCGAATGCTTCGAGGGGAACCGCTGGTGCAAACCAACTTTGTATCTCATTCTCTGCTGGGTTATAGGCATCAACCATTGGTCGGTTGATTCCTCCTGCCGCAGTGATCTGTCCCATTCTTGCTGTAAGATCTGCGTTCTGTTGTTCGGCTTGGGCGAGGTGAGCCAAAACTTGCTGAAGTGGGTCATCTTGGGGTCCTTCCTCATTTGGGGGTCGCTTTGGTGGCATCTTGTCCTCTAGTCCTGGGAAATGGAAATGATCTGGATTAGAGGATAAATCAAGGAAGGGATTCTTACTGAGGTGATGGTCTTCCTCGGTAAGCTCAGAGGATAGGAAAGGGTTGGTTTGAGAGTAACCACCCTGGGTGTGAGGGATCCAGAACACAAGAGGGTCATGAGCTCTGAGTGGTCCAAGTTGCGCTTGGTCCGGTGAAGATGACGTTCGTAGGGGACTTAAAGAAAGATTGGCGAATAATGTGTCGATATTCCCCCAGTCAGTCTTCTTGAAGTGGCGAGAAGAATCAAGAGTTCTAAGTAAATATAGGATTTTACTCCTACCTGAAGAAAGCGATACAATCCAAGACCCTGGGTTCACACTCAACACAGTAAAGGACTCGAAACCGAGTCCAATTAATCTTGTTAATTTTAAGTGTGATTTTTCAAGCAAGATAGCAAGGATTTACGTGGCCTATAGGGAAAGTCGACTCAAAGCCGGATGCGTCTTCCCTGTTTAACCTTTCGCCTAAGATACCGCAGGTCCTTCCTTTCTTCACTCCTATCCCAAGTTGATGGACTCAAAGACCATGCCCCTATCTACCTGCAAGCAGGCAGAGGCTGACAAGGCTGGAACTTCGCCTAAAGGGTTACTAGCAACTTGTCGCGAAGTACCGCTGGTTCACCCCTGACTACCTGATGAATCCATGATTCATTAACTTTTCTGTCGCATTTTGTCTTAAAACCCTTAACAAATGCATGTAGATATCCATTAATTTCTATCTTTTAACAAATCATCATTCATGTATAAATATTCACTTTTAACCACTAAAATCATGTAAATAAATAAAGAACAAGAAAAGAACAAAAAGGCAGATTGAATATATGTATATATGTACAATATGACTTAAAATATAAATATAACTGAAAGGTATATTTATAGCCTAACCCCCCGAGACCAAGTCAGTATGGATTGGTTGACAAATCAAAAAGTAGGGGGAGATAAGGAAAGAAAACCAAAAAATAATTTAATACACACTCCATACATTTCCCACTATTTATAAAATAAATACAAAACTTCAAAGATTTTTAGTTAATCCATATGAAAATATTTTTCACCAAACTCTTCTCCTAATTATTTCTAAAAATGTATATAAAAATATAAAAATAAGTTAAAAATATTACCCTGTATATATGCCAAGAAACCCAACCTGTAAAATTGTCAAAATCTCAACTTCCGAACATCATAACTTCCTCATACGAACACAAATTTCACTCTACTCACCTTTAAAGTTCATAAAATAATATTCTCTAATTAATAAAGGTGGTTTCTTCGAGTTCGGAGTACGTTTGCAAAAAGTCGGTTTTGGGACCAAAAGACAACGGGGTTTTTGGGCCATTTATTTTATATAACACATATTATTTATAGTTTTCTTAATTTTATAATTTTTAAATTATTTCATGATCTTGTAGTTTAACCATGAATTATTTCATAATTTTTGGACCTTATTTATTATTTTAATAAAATCAAAAACCTTAAAATATAGGTATAAATGAACTAGAGAACTTATACCTTTATTTATTAAAATATGAAAATTAACTTATTAAAATCTATAAAAAATCACATAAATCTTATTTAATATTTTAGTAATTAAGAAAATATAAAATTAATTTTAAGTATTTATTTATTAAATTAAAAATCTAAAACCTATTTATAAATACATATTTATTAATATAATATTTATATTTTAAATAATATTTATTATTTATAAAAAGTATTTATTCCATAAATAAAAAATTAATTTATTTACATTTCTTGTATTTATATTTATTTAAGATAAGCTTATTTACTATTTAATTTCGAATTTATATTGAATAAAAACATTCTGGCCAACCAGGTGCTGACACTTGTCAGCACCTGGGTCTTCTTCTCCAAGAATCAGTTGGCCCGGGCTCTGCACCAACCTGCCAACTTCCACCATTTTTCCCGCGCACCTCGAGAACCTTCTGGCCAATCCAAACCGTAAGATCTCTTCCTCTAACTACCCTCTACCTCGCCAGCCGTCGATCTATACTTGGAGCCCACGAAAACCCATCTATATAAGCCCCTAAACTTCCTCCATCGCCAACCAACTCTCCCAACAAATTGAAACCCAGATCCAGTTAGTCGACCCCCCATCTTCCAAGCCTCGCTTCGCCAGATTAGGAGGTGACAGCTCCTCCCAAACAAGCTCGCGTGGAGGAGGGTACGTCAGAGGAGGTTCCAAGGCAGTCATGCCACCTTGCATCGCCGCCCAGCGCGCGTGGAGCTCCGGCCAAGGTCGACCGTCGAGCGACCCATTTCCAGGTAATACACCTTGATTCCCTAGACCTCTTCCTCCATCTTCTTTGTTTTATTTCTCGATTTGCGTGCGTCGATTAGCGATGTTAATCACGTCTTTAGTTAGCTTAACCATCTAGCTTAGACGCCATTCAAAATTTCATCTCAAAATCGATTAGAATCGCTTCGAATCTCTTCATCAATCCATCGACATTCTCACACGTTTTGCATTTCTTCTGGAACCCTTATTTTTCCATGATTTGAGATTGCAAATCTATAATCCATTGGTCGATTCCTTGGGGATCGAACATATAAACCTCTTATTTGCAGATCTATCTTCGTCAGGAGCCATTTCTCCATAGCTGGAAGCTTCAATCTTCATCAGAATCCACCACCGAAGATGGGTCGTCAGAACTGAAACAACCTCCAGGTGCCAAGATCGTCTTCTTCCTAACATCTTCGCTGTCGCCTCGAGCCATCGTCGACCGTCCCCTACCGCGGACGAGCTCGAGGGGTGGAGGAGCCACCCCTTTGGCCCCGCCGGAGTGCCAAAGACTTCACTGTCTGATCGGGATAATTCGAAGAAGGAGGCTCGTTCGTCAAGAGTTCAACAGACTCAAGAACAAAAGGAGTACAGGTGTGCGACACGTGGCGCACCCGCAATTGTCCGATCTGCGCCAGAACGTTCTAATCCTGGCCGCTGATTCTGAAACGGTGGAAATTTTGCGAACTAAACCCAGGAGCTTCCAGAAATATCTCTCCGCCCCCAGGTTTCCAGTATTTACATTTAGATCCCTCCATAGGGACCTAAATGTAAAGATTTGTATTTTTGTTTACAAAACAGTCCTTGATGGACCTTTTTGCAGAACAAATTATATACTTTTCTTGCGCTTATGCCCCTGGGATGTAGGGGTTGTTTTGACCTCGTTTGACCTTCTTTCTTGACGATTTTTTTAGGGTAGTTACGCAACTACCCCATCTACTTAGTATTAAGTTTTCGAGAGTTTTTGTTGTGTTTTCCTCGTGATTTGATTCTTCGAATTTCGCCTCGTTTTGTTTTGGTTTCTTGTGTTGTTCGAGCTCGCTGCTCGACCTGTGTTCACTCTACTATATTTTACCATCTATATAGTATCCACCTATTATATAATAAATAAATATTTTGTGAAAAATAGTCCTTTTTGAAAATTAAATAAAAATTTGAACAGAATAAAATCAAATAAAAAAATAAAAATAAAATAAAAAAGTGCTTTCTTACTCTGATCATTTTAAGAAGAGATAAAATAAAATCGCCAATAATAATCTTTTGAAAAATCAAAAGTATTCTATTCTGCCTCCTTGAGTTTGACCCAGGCACACTCACCTGGATAAATAATTAGTGTACGTTTTCTCTTTCGGAAAACCGAATTTGTTTGATAGACTGAAGATCGTGATTTTTCGTGGCTTTTTCTACATCGACCCCGTTACTTTCAAAAAGTCGTGAAATTGATTTTCAGCTTTATCAAAACGGCGCAAGGCAGGAGAGAGGAGCAAGCCAGGGCCACCATACCGAATCAGAGATGTCTTCACAGGCCCAGGCACTCAACCAGATCATGGACATGCTGAGTACGCTACAGATCGCGCACAAAACCGAGATGGAGCAGGTTAACCGTCGTTTGGACGAGTTAACCGCGTCGAAGACCACTCTTCCAGCCCAGCCTCAGATGAACCCGAACAACAAGAGGAGGCATCCAGATCAGGTAGATGACACTACAGGTACGATCTCTTTTCCTGAATTTTTATCTAACTTCATTCATCTCAGGAGCAGTAGATCACCACAAACACCTACTGGAGAAGAGGAGAGGGCACTTGAGGAGCACGAGCATAACCATGATTCTGAAGACGAGGAGGAGAATCAGCAAGATGATGAGGACCACACTGCAGATTCAAAAGTCAGGAGCGATGTCAATACCATAGATATGGATACTGGCAACTCAGACGATGACATCACGCCAGCTCAGGCAGGGATTCCCGAGAAAAATCTTTCTTCCCCTGTCTTAGAGAGTTTTGTAAATAATTCTGAAACTCTCTATGTACAAGCTGATTCCAATGTAAATAAAAACTCTGATTTTCTGACATCTGATTTTGTTCCTTTTCCTAATGCTTTGTTTGGAGAAGGAAAGAAAAAATCCAAAAAGAATCTTACATCTCCAGAGATCGAAAAATTACTCAAAGATCATATCTTTTTGAAGATCCTGCTTCATGATGCCTTAGATCACTTTCCTACGCTCAAGAATCAACGTAAAAACCGTTGCACCACGCGTAGGAAAAAGAGATCCCGAACAGAGAAACATGTCTTGACTAAGGCTACATCTTGTGCCATACAGAATAAGTTCCCAAAGAAGAAGAAAGACTCAGGGGCACATTATGTCAGATGCGAGATCACAAAAGTCAAGTTCGACCGCACTCTCTTAGATAACGGTTCCTCGATCAATCTGATACCCGCTTCATTACTCGATAAGCTCGAGCTAGGTCCTCTTTACAAATCCCGTGCGATCCTTCAGTTTGCTGATAGATCCATAAAGAGACCTAAGGGTATACTTAGGAACGTTAACAGAGAAGACCTCATTCCATGCAGAAAGAAGGAGGGCCGCTCAGAGTGTAACCGTGCAGGGTCTGCAATTCCCAGTGGACTTTACGATCCTGGACATGAATTGCCCTGCACAGTTACACCTTACCCCGATCATTCTCGGGAGGCCTTTTCTAGAGACCGCAAAGGCTCTCTTCGATTACGATACAGGGAAGGTATCTTTTCGCGCCGAGGGCGAAAAGGTACATATAGAGATGGCGAGAGAATCGAACACTTTCAGTGATGCATCTTCAGATGTTCTGAGTTCTTTAGCCTCCTGTGATTACATGGATGAGGTCCGTCTTGACGACCTCGAAAGATATCAGGCAGAGACCCAAGAATGTTTGACAGAGGACGGGTCCGAGACCTCAGGGGGTAATTCTTCTGATGGAAGCTTATACTTTAGTCTGGATGATGAGAAGCAAAGGGATCAGACTTCTGACGAAATTAATGCAGATCTTTCAGACTCAGAAACTCTACACAATTCCTCCCTCTCAGATGATTCAGAGTTTCATTTAGCTGACTTATTCTCTTCTGATCATTCTGAGGAGTCGGATGATGTCTTGAACATCTTCTGTAGTCCGACTCTAGAGCACATCGAGATGGTGGATAATCAGAATGCCGACAAATCCACAACCGATACAGATCCCCGTACACATACCGAGGATGTTTTGGCAGATACAGATACTACCTTATCAGAGCTAAAAACTTTGCCACCAAACATGAAATATGTTTTCCTTCGGGTCAACATCAACGGTTTCCGATCATTATCAGCTCATCTTTGACCGATGATCAAGAATCTCGTCTGATGGAGATTCTAGAAAGAAACCGCAAGGCTATTGGGTGGACTGTATCCCATCTCCGCGGGATTAATCATGCTTTGTGTTCACATCATATCTATCTCGATCATGACAGCAAACCCTCCAGAGAGTTTCAGCGTAGGCTGAATCCGATATTACGAGAAGTTGTCAAGAAAGAGATCACGAAATGGTGTGATGCAGGGTTCATTTATCCCATCTCCAACTCCGAATGGGTTAGCCCATTACATTTTATACCGAAGAAGTCAGGCATTCAAATGGTTAAGAATGAAAGTGGAGAGGAGATTCCAAAGAGAGTAACCACGTCGTGGCGAGTATGTGTTGACTACAGAAAGCTGAACACCGCGACGAAGAAGGACCACTTCCCTTTGCCTTTCATAGACCAGGTCATAGAACGGTTTGCAGGGAAGGGGTACTTATGTTTCCTTGACGGTTACTCCGGATACAACCAGGTATCAATTGATCCTGAAGACCAGGAGAAAACCACCTTCACATGTCCGTTCGGCACGTATGCCTTTAGACAGATGCCCTTTGGATTGTGCAATGCTCCTGCGACTTTCCAGAGGTGCATGCTTGCTATTTTTGCGGACATGGTCGGTGATTTTCTAGAGGTTTTTATGGATGATTTCTCGGTCTATGGTGAGTCCTTTGACGATTGTTTAGCGCACCTAGACCAGGTTCTTAAAAAGTGTTGTGAGGTAGATCTCGTTCTGTCCTGGGAAAAGAGCCATTTTATGGTTACTCATGGGATCGTGTTGGGGCACGTCATCTCCCAACGAGGCATGGAGGTTGACCCTGCCAAGGTGGATGTCATCAAGAAACTCGAGCCACCATCCAACATCAAACAGTTACAGTCATTTCTGGGGCATGTCGGCTTTTACCGACGGTTTATCCAAAATTTCTCCAAAATTGCCCGACCATTAACTGAATTGCTAGGCAAAGACATCGAGTTCGTGTTAAATGATAAATGTCTTAATGCCTTCCTCACTTTGAAAGAGAAGATAATCAGTGCTCCTGTCCTACAGCCGCCTGATTGGTCTCTACCCTTCGAGATCATGACGGATGCTTCAGATTTTGCGGTCGGGGTTGTATTAGGACAGAGGAGGAATGGACTTCCCATTGCCATTCACTATGCCAACAGAACTTTAGATGATGCTCATAGAAATTACACAGTGACAGAAAAGGAGATGTTGGCAGTAGTGTTTGCATTAGACAAGTTTCGATCATATCTGCTTGGCTCTAAGATCACAGTATACACAGATCATTCAGCTATCTGATTTTTAATGGAAAAGAAGGATGCTAAGGCATGCCTTCTTCGATGGATTCTATTACTTCAGGAATTCGATTTGGATATCAAAGATAAACCTGGGGTAAAGAATGTGGTAGCTGATCACCTCTCCCGATTACATTCAGATCAGCCTTCAGATGAGTACACGCCAGAGATCGCTGAGAGATTTCCGGACGAAAGCATCTTTGCGGTTACCGAACTTCCGTGGTATGCAGATATAGTGAACTTTCTGGTCACCTAGAAAAGTCCTCAGGGTTGGCCAAAGAACCGAGTTGAGAAACTAGTTTCTGAGGCACGATACTACCATTGGGAGGATCCGATTCTTTTTCGCGAAGGACCGGATTGCGTGTACAGGCGTTGTATTCCTCAGGAGGAATTTAATAGTGTCCTCACTTTGTGTCATTCTTTAGAATCAGGAGGACGTCATTCAGGGAAGAGGACATCGCAAAAGGTACTACAGAGCGGATTATGGTGGCCGACTCTTACTAGAGATGCCTGCACATTCGTGAAGAGTTGTCCAGATTGTCAGAGAGTTGTAGGAACAGTCAATGCCAGAGATGCAATTCCAATGTGACCCGTCATTATCTGCGAGATTTTTGATGCATGGGGTATAGATTTCATGGGACCGTTCCCTTCCAGCAGCGGCTTTGAGTATATTCTTCTCGCTGTAGACTATGTTAGTAGATGGGTAGAGGCTATACCCGCATGAATCGCAGACAGTAAAACCGTTTGCAAGTTCCTAAGGGAACATATTATTTCGTGGTTCGGGATCCCTCGTATTCTTATTTCTGATGAGGGTAGCCATTTCATTAATAAGGAGGTGAAAAAACTAGTGAAGCAATATGGCATTGATCACAGAGTAGCTTCTCCTTACCACCCACAGATGAACGGCATGGCTGAAGTCTCAAATAGGGAGGTGAAATCAATTCTTCAGAAATTAGTACGACCGGATAGGAAGAACTGGTCACTGCTTCTAGATCAGGTTCTTTGGGCATATCGTACTGCTTATAAAACTCCCTTAGGTACTTCACCCTTCATACTGGTTTATGGAAAGCCGTGTCACTTGCCCGTAGAGATCATGCACAAATCTGAATGGGCAATTCGAGAGATATTGATGGATACACAGAAAGTAGGGGCCAAGAGAAAGATAGATCAGAATGAGCTGGTAGAGATTTGAAATCAAGCATACGAGAACACACTCATCTATAAGGACAAAGTAAAGAAATGGCATGACAGACATATTCGGCATAAGAGCTTTGTCCCTGGACAGAAAGTCTGGTTATTCAATGCAAGATTGAGAATTTTTCCCGACAAATTGAAAAGCAAGTGGGAAGGACCATACACAGTCAAAACGGTGCACGACAATGGCAGTATAGCAATATCAGATGTGTCACCTGGTGCAGAGCCGTTTGTGGTTAACGGGCAGATGCTGAAGCACTTCATCGAAACTACTGATCATCTGGCCCGCACTGAAGTGATCTATTTTGTACAGGAATCATGATCATTCTTTCACTTCTTCCTGTACAAATTCTTTTGAGCCATTCGTTTCTGGAGATCTACAACACTTGTATATTCTTCGTAGACCACAATCGTCCCACTTTTTTCTCGTCTTCTATGCTTAGGATACCAGATCCTAAGTATGGGGGGACCGATTGTTCGCTGATTTACGTTTTAGTTTTTGTATTGATTCTTTTGTATAGCCTTTCTTTTTCACAAATCACTGGTCTCCAATTTTTGGCTACACTCTTTTCTATACTTAGGATGCCTTATCCTAAGTACAGGGGGGACCGAGTGATTTCGATGATTTCGTATTACTTATACCTTTTGAACTCTCGTTATTTATTCTTTTCATTCAGTCATCCCGTTTTTGCTCTCTCGTTATACTTACGATTACCAGATCATAAGTATAGGGGGAGGGTTGACTGACTTTTCTCGTATATTCTTTTCACCCACTTTTACTTAGCACGAGTTATGTTCTCCTTTTTCTCTTTTGACGCTATGAGTACATAGCTCAAGCTAAGTATAGGGGGGTTCGTATATATTGTATATATACTTTCGTTCATAACTCGTACTTTGATGTATTTTTTATATCTATAAGATCCATAAAAAGTGGGTACGGGTTAATTTAAAATCCATTTATATATTCTTTTATTTATAAAAACCTTGTAAATAAGTAAAATATGTTTAAAACTTGTATTTAAAAGCCGTAACTAAAATATGTATCTAAAATTCGTATAATATTTACTTAAAAAACTTATTAAAACATGTGTAAAAGTTACTCAATCCACGTAAAAATTTTCTGTAGATAAAAACTGTAAAATTCATTAGAAACTTAACCCAAATAAAATATATATCTTGTAAAAACCGTAAATAAAAAAAATGTGTTTATAAAAATCAGAAAATCCATAAAAATACAAAACCCTAAAAGACATAAAAACCGTAAAAGACGTAAAATCCATAAAAACAAGTAAAAATCAGAAAATATACTTCACAAAAACATGGTTGCATTTGCATTCGCATTTTTCAGAATAAGTTTGATTTCTAGAACTAAAGATTGAGTCTAGTCTAAAGGATGGAGCTTGATCACGGCTTTTAACCTCCATTGTAAGGAGTATAGTTAGGAACTGGAATTTAGACTCTTCAGGTCAATGCCTTAAAATCTTTGGGTTCCATAAGACCATGTTCGGGAAATCAAATCATCTGTGCTTAAGTAGACCATTTGGAGTCATCCGTACAACTCTACACCAGTGAACCAATCTTAAACACATGCACTCCGCACTTAGCTCAACCCGCATGGAGATCCGAAGAGCCGTACATCTTGGTAGTATGTTTTTATCCTTATCTTTCGGCATTGAAGTCTAAAGATGGGAGAGATTGGGGTTGCGATAGTTGCTTCGGATGAGGAAAGGATCTGCTGACACAATTTTTCTAAGACCTCAAAAAAGGGACGGAACAAAAGATGTTATATCCGTCGAGGTATAAAAAGATGAATGCAGTGCAAGCAAATTACAAAGTCAAAGCAAAGCAGAAGCCACCAAATAAGACCACAATGGTCCAAGCTTCCACCAAAAATGCCTGCACATCTTAGTGGAGACTCAGCTACACCGGTTGGGCTTCACAAGGAGATGCGTCTACACTGGTCACACTCCACTTCTTTTCTCATTCTTCTAATTTCTCCCTATATTCGATTATGGACATAACAGAACTGAACTCAGAAGGGAATACCTCCCACTCCGAGGAAAGAGTAGCGGGATGAGGAAGCCATAGAAGTGTATAGCCGGGATGGACGGTTTCTTCGGTTCTCTAAGCAGGAAGATCTAAATCAATTCACACACTGTACAAGTTGACTTCAAGGATGATAGAGTTTGCGATATGAATAAGTGAGTCTGAACTAGTCGATGAAGTGATCTTGAGTAAGGATTTGTGGAACTTGAGGACTGTTGAGGATAAAATCCTAATCCTAGTTAAGGTTCCGACAAAATGCTTGTTTCAGGCACGATCGAGCTATGTCCTTTGTCTGTTCTCATGAATTGATTTAGGAAAACAAATTCATTCTAACTTTCTTTCTTTTTCACTTACTTTTTCAAAATAAATGTTTGCTAAGGGACTAGCAAAGTTTAAGTATAGGGGGTTGATGAATCCATGATTCATTAACTTTTCTGTCGCTTTTTGTCTTAAAACCCTTAACAAATGCATGTCGATATCCATTAATTTCTATCTTTTAACAAATCATCATTCATGTATAAATATTCACTTTTAACCACTAAAATCATGTAAATAAATAAAGAACAAGAAAAGAACAAAAAGGCAGATTGAATATATGTATATATGTACAATATGACTTAAAATATAAATATAACTGAAAGGTATATTTATAGCCTAACCCCCCGAGACCAAGTCAGTATGGATTGGTCGACAAACCAAAAAGTAGGGGGAGATAAGGAAAGAAAACCTAAAAATAATTTAATACACACTCCATACATTTCCCACTATTTATAAAATAAATACAAAACTTCAAAGATTTTTATTAATCCATGTGAACATATTTTTCACCAAACTCTTCTCCTAATTATTTCTAAAAATGCATATAAAAATATAAAAATAAGTTAAAAATATTACCCTCTATATATGTCAAGAAACCCAACCTATAAATTGTCAAAATCTCAACTTCTGAACATCATAACTTCCTCATACGAACACCAATTTCACTCTACTCATCTTTAAAGTTCATAAAATAATATTCTCTAATTAATAAAGGTAGTTTCATCGAATTCGGAGTCCGTTTGCAAAAAGTCGGTTTTGGGACCAAAAGACAACGGGGTTTCTGGGCTATTTATTTTATGTAACACATATTATTTATAGTTTTCTTAATTTTATAATTTTTAAATTATTTCGTGATCTTGTAGTTTAACCATAAATTATTTCATAATTTTTGAACCTTATTTATTATTTTAATAAAATCAAAAACCTTAAAATATAAGTATAAATGAACTAGAGAACTTATACCTCTATTTATTAAAATATGAAAATTAACTTATTAAAATCTATAAAAAGTCACATAGACCTTATTTAATATTCTAATAATTAAGAAAATATAAAATTAATTTTTAAATATTTATTTATTAAATTAAAAATCTAAAACATATTTATTAATATAATATTTATATTTTAAATAATATTTATTATTTAAAAAAATATTTATTCCATAAATTAGAAATTAATTTATTTACATTTCTTGTATTTATATTTATTTAAAATAAGCTTATTTACTATTTAATTTCGAATTTATATTGAATAAACACATTCTGGTCAACCAGGTGCTGACACTTGTCAGCACCTGGGTCTTCTTCTCCAAGAATCAGTTGGCCCGGGCTCTGCACCAACCTGCCAACTTCCATCATTTTTCTTGTGGACCTCGAGAACCTTCTGGCCAATCCAAACCTTCAGATCTCTTCCTCTAACTCCCCTCTACCTCGCCATCCGTCGATCTATACTTGGAGCCCATGAAAACCCATCTATATAAGCCCCTAAACTTCCTCCATCGCCAACCAACTCTCCCAACAAACTGAAACCCAGATCCAGTTAGTCGACCCCCCATCTTCCAAGCCTCGCTTCGCCGGATTAGGAGGTGACAGCTCCGCCCAAACAAGCTCGCGTGGAGGAGGGTACGTCGGAGGAGGTTCCAAGGCAGTCAAGCCGCCTTGCATCGCCGCCCAGCGCGCGTGGAGCTCCGGCCAAGGTCGACCGTCGAGCGACCTATTTCCAAGTAATACACCTTGATTCCCTAGACCTCTTCCTCTATCTTCTTTGTTTTATTTCTCGATTTTCTTGCGTCGATTAGCGACGTTAATCACGTCTTTAGTTAGCTTAACCATCTAGCTTAGACGCCATTCAAAATTTCATCTCAAAATCGATTAGAATCGCTTCGAATCTCTTCATCAATCCATCGACATTCTCACGCGTTTTGCATTTCTTCTGGAACCCTTATTTTTCCATGATTTGAGATTGCAAATCTATAATCCATCGGTCGATTCCTTGGGGACCGAGCACATAAACCTCTTATTTGTAGATCTATCTTCGTCAGGAGCCATTTCTCCATAGCTGGAAGCTTCAATCTTCATCAGAATCCAACTCCGAAGATGGGACGTCAAAACTGAAACAACCTCCAGGTGTCGAGATCGTCTTCTTCCTAACGTCTTCGCCGTCGCCTCGAGCCACCCTCGACCGTCCCCTACCGCGGGCAAGCTCGAGGGGTGGAGGAGCCACCCCTCTGGCCCCGCCGGAGTGCCAAAGACTTCACCGTCTAATCGGGATAATTCGAAGAAGGAGGCTCGCTCGTCAGGAGTTCAACAGACTAAAGAACAAAAGGATTACAGGTGCGCGACACGTGGCATACCCGCAAGCGTCCGATCTGCGCCAGAACGTTCTAATCATGGCCACTGATTCTGAAACGGTGGAAATTTTGCGAACTAGACCCAGGAGCATCCAGAAATATCTCTCCACCCCCCAGGTTTCCAGTATTTACATTTAGATCCCTCCGGAGGGACCTAAATGTAAAGATTTGTATTTTTGTTTACAGAACAGTCCCTGAAGGACCTTTTTGCAGAATAAATTATATACTTTTCTTGCACTTATGCCCCTGGGCTGTAGGGGTTGTTTTGACCTCGTTTGACCTTCTTTCTTGACGATTTTTTTAGGGTAGTTACGCAACTACCCCATCTACTTAATATTAAGTTTTCGAGAGTTTTTGTCATGTTTTCATCGTGATTTGATTCTTCGAATTTCTCCTTGTTTTGTTTTGGTTTCTTATGTTGTTCGAGCTCGTTGCTCGACCTGTGTTCACTCTACTATATTTTACCATCTATATAATATCCACCTATTATATAATAAATAAATATTTTGTGAAAAATAGTCCTTTTTGAAAATTAAATAAAAACTGAAAAGAATAAAATCAAATAAAAAATAAAAATAAAATAAAAAAGTGCTTTCTTACTCTGATCATTTTAAGAAGAGATAAAATAAAATCGCCAACAATAATCTTTTGAAAAATCAAAAGCATTCTATCATGTCTCCTTGAGTTCGACCCAGGCACACTCACCT
This sequence comes from Ottelia alismoides, assembly GCA_037367405.1. Taxonomy (NCBI): domain Eukaryota; kingdom Viridiplantae; phylum Streptophyta; class Magnoliopsida; order Alismatales; family Hydrocharitaceae; genus Ottelia; species Ottelia alismoides. Next base: position 41,768 of record JAZKJV010007622.1, read on the forward strand.
GGATAAATAATTAGTGTAGGTTTTCTCTTTTGGAAAACTGAATTTGTTTGATAGACTGAAGATCGTGATTTTTCGCGGCTTTTTCTACATCGACCACGTTACTTTCAAAAAGCCACGAAACCGATTTTCATCTTTATCACTACCCGCGAACAGGCGGAGGCTACTTGGTACTAGTCAGTGAATCTAAAAATATTCAACTCGTGATATTTGCTAGGATCAGTTGGCACGTGATATGGAAGGTGGGGATTTGAGTTTTGAGACTGACTGCCCGATCGACCGTTGGTTCTGAGACTCCCCACACCTTCACTTCATCAATTGCTTGCACCACCACCGTGACAACTTCTAAGGAGGACTCACGACCAGAAGCTATCATTAAGTCGGACACAACCTTTGTTGATTTCCCTGACCATTTTGAAGATCTGACATGAGAGCCCAATAATGCTAAGCCAATTGAGACCACTAGCACCGTCCCGAACCATGTGCTGACCCTTCAGGAATATTACAATCTATATGGTGACTCCTCTGATGAGGAACCCATGGTCAGCACCGCACCACGTCCCGGACCTTCAAAGGAAACAATCAAGACTAAATTGATTCCACATAAAAACACGGTTGCTCCCTCTTCTAGTCGGCTATCTAGTGAGAGGAAGTCGAGAATTGATTCCTCGAGATTTTCCCCCGAACCTCTCAAGGCGCATCGCTCTCATCTCCCTCTCAATGATTCAGGTTCTAGAAAACCGACTAAGAAAGTTTCCTTCAACACACCGAAGAAGGAATTTTCTGAGGAGTCCTCGTCTGGTCCGAATAAGGTGATTTATATGAGTGAGCTCAGTTCGGCTGTTCTCAAGCCGTATCTAAGCAAGCAGCCGTGTGTCGAGTCTCGTTGGACGATCCCTACACCTCACTATTATTCATCTGAGGACGATTCCGACAGCAACACATATGTATATTATCCACCTCCTCGCGTCTGCAAGAAGGTTTGTCACAAACCTTCTTAATCCTTGTATATTCTCACTCTTTCTTGTATATACTTTCTATCCCTCCCTTCCCATTGATTCGAATCACTCGCCCCAGCTCCATACAGTTTCATTTTATGACTATACTTAGGATAACCAGATCCTTAGTATAGGGGGGAGAGTGACCTGAGTCTATTCACTATTCATTGTACATCCTCCAGATCACATCGGTCCTCATACTCACTCATGTCCTATACTTAAGATGACTATAGCCTAAGTATAGGGGGGACCGATGCCCGCCTTGTATATACTCATCCATTTCCCCTCTTGCCCTCGTCCACCCCATTTTTGTCTTCTTCTACACTTAGGCCGCCAGAGCCTAAGTATAGGGGGCGGAGCGACTTCTATACATTCTATAATTTTAGCTCTCCTACGCTTAGCACGAGCTATGTCTTTCATCGCTTTTCGTTCTCTGAGGACATAGCACACGCTAAGTATAGGGGGCGTATATATATTATATATACTTTACCCATAGCTCGTACTTTCGCGTATTTTCGCGTATTTTTGTATATATTATGCAATAATTACGGGGTGGGTAAAAATTGAAAAAAAATTGTATAATTTTGTACTATATGTATAATACTTGTATAAAAAGTTGTAAAATTCTTGTAAAACATACTTTGGTAAAATTTGTTGTAAAATAGGATGAATACCCAAAAAACTTGTATATTATGTATGTTATTACAAACTAAAAATTGTTGTAAAAATTGTTGTGTACCAGAAAATAAAACAAAAATGTTGAAAATAAAGGCTTCTTATTTACTCTTGCATATCATCCTTACATTTCATCAAAAAAAGAGTCTTGCATTTCATTCATAGCATGTCATCTGCAACTCATCTGCATATTTGCATATGCAAGGTGAAAAGCTAGTGGGTTCTGAAATAAGTTATGAATAGATGTTGAGGATGGACTTGATTTGACATTAATCCCCCTAATTTCAAAGGAACCTTTTATGAACTGGAGTTAAGATTTCTCAGGTCAAGTGACTTTATTCTTTGAGTCCGCAAGTCTATGTTCACATGTCATCTTGATTAGACTAAGTAGAATATCTCGTGCACACGCATGATTCTGTTAGATAATGACCTAACTTGGACAAGCACTATGCACATAGCTCTTCATTGATGAGGTGGTGAGGAGGTAGAATCCTTTAGCATGGAGTAGCACACGGGTGGAAACATCCGTCCTCCTCTAGGGAGGGTAGTGCTTCTCAACCTAGCCTGGTGGTGTTGACGTCTGAGGACAGGATGCTGTGGGTTGCAATAATACTTCAAAAGAGGGATAGTCTGCTGGCTCAGGAGGAAAAACTCCTGATGTACATGATGCACCTTGTATATAGTTCCAAAAAAAAAAAAAAAAAGAGAAAAAAATGCAAGAACTCCAAAAAAAGTAGACAGGCCAGTTAAGAAAAAAAATTAAATTACCTGTCGGAGTATGTATATTAGCAAGAAGTCTGCAGCTGGATGACTTGGCTACACTGGTCACGCATCCCGGGATATATAGCTACACTGGCTACCGTCCATTCTTTTCTCTACGCCCTCCTCTTGAGCTGGTCGCACTTGAACTTAGAAGGGAATACCTCGCTCCTCGAGGAAAGAGTTACTGGACCGGGTAATTAGAGTTACCTTGTTAGAGGAGGCTGCTTCTAAACCATTTCTGATGTGGAGAGTTACATTTCACTTACACAGTACAAGTAAGATTCATAGTCCTCAGAAATTTGCGTCTGAGGATTTGTTCTGACCTGACTATTGAGACGTCTAGAATAGAAGACTTGTGGAACTTGAAGTCTGTTAGGTCTTAAGTTCAGATCCCAATAAGGTTCCGCCATACAATTAATCCAAAGGTCGAGTCAAGCTCCATTTTCAAATTTTGTTCATGACCTTGGTATGGAATCCAAAATCATTTCACTCTTGCATTTCATTTTAGTTGCTGGGGACGAGCAAGGTTTAAGTATAGGGGTTGATGTATCTGTGATTCATCACTCTAAAAGTTGAAAATAGAGCTTTGTTCCAGAGTAAATAGCAGCATATTTCCCCTTATCTTGCATAAATATCATTCATGCACGCAAGCATAATATATGTTTTTTAGCATCCATATTTGCATAAAATAAGAAGCCAATTTCACTTGTAAATATTCACCTGTATATTAGATAAAATACCTTATTTGTATATATTTTATACTAACTCCAAATCTAATAAAACCAACTCTATTGTGTATATATGACTAACATTAATTAAAGAAAAATATCAAAAAAATACTAACTTGTAAAATTCACCAATAAACCCTCAATCCAAGTTTGAAACTAGGAGCCTTAAAATGCACATATCTCTCTCATACAGTGTCTGATTTAGGTCTACTCACTTTTAAAGTAATATACATTCAAAGACCTTTGAAACAAGACCAATTTCATTAAAATCAGAGCTCGTACACGAAACTTGGGTTTTGGGCCCCTTTTGTATATTGTACATACCGTTTTGCCCTTCATTTTCATCCTTTTATTTTCTTCATTATTAAAAATACAAAAAAATTAAGTTGTAAATATTCTTTTCATATTTTTTTCTAACTTTATTTTGATTTTTCTCTCTTTTAAAAATTACAAAAAAAATTACAAAAGATAAAATGTGGTATTTTATATCTATAAGGTACCACCCAAAAATACTTTTTTTGTAAAGATGATTTCATTTGATTTTTGTCCCTTCACGAAAGTTGTAGATCTCATCGAGACGAGCAACTTTTGTGTTGACTACTTTTTTATTTAATCCCTTTTGTTATTTCTTTTTTATTTTTCTTTACATTTAATTTTTTAATTTTCTAGGAGCGACATGTGGTAGCTCTTGGAGCCGCCACATGTTGGCCCCCGAAGGTTTTCAAATTAATTAAGAATGTTAATTAATTTGCAGTAAAATTCTGAGTGTTTGATTTTCTATCCCCGGGTAGTCTGACCCCCGGTTTTCTCATGTATATTTTTCTATCCTTTAATTCTTGTATTTTTGTGTCGTTCTCTATCTGACCTCAACTTGTTTTTGTGCGAGGAACACGAGGAGTCGAAGACGCTTCGAGGAACCTGCATTTTAATTTGTTTGAGTGATTTGAGAGAACTTGTATTTTTATCCATTTCTTTTTCGCATTATTTCCGGCGGTTCCCGTTTGGGTTCTCGCGAATGTAAACATAGTGAAACTGTGTCCCCGTCTGTTGTGTGATTTGAATTTTTAGAATAGGCTTGCACTAGCGGCTCCTCGAGCCACTCTAGGGTTTGCTTGTACTCATAATCTTTAGGACAACACAGCTACTTAAAAGACGCACTTAGACCGCAGATCTAGTCAAATCAACATGTGCTTCATTCGCAAATAGAACTGTTTGTCTATGAGCGGATTTTGTCGCATGCATTTGCATATAGTGTAAAAAGATTTCAATTTTGTTCTGCATCCTGCATAAAAAGCGAAGGGATCACTGTAATTCTTCTTAACTCAGCATACGCATCATCGTTTTTCGTGCATCAGCTTTTCTCGATTTCCCCCTCTGTTTTTCAAACTTAAATTAAACGGGAATTGGGACTGGATGATAAGCGTGCTGCATGGTTGGACTAATAAATGAGAACTTAACTTAAAACCCGAACTGCTAACATTATTGACCAAAACAATCAAATAAAAATTGGAAAATCTGTTTGCAGGAGACTAATCCCCGACCTTGTTTTCAAGCTGAGTGAGGGTACTTGAGTGTATGTGAACACCTCAAGGTAGAGCCCAAATCCCCACCTTCTATATCGCGTGCCAACTAATCCTAGCAAATATCACGAGTTGAATATTTTTAGATTCACTGACTAGTACCAAGTAGCCTCCGCATGTTCGCGGGTAGTCAGGGGTGAACCAGCGGTACTTCACGACAAGTTGCTAGTAACCCTTTGGGGTGAAGTTCCAGCCTTGTCAGCCTCCATCTGCTTGCAGGTAGATAGGGGCATGGTCTTTGATCCATCAACTTGGGATAGGAGCGAAGAAAGGAAGGACTGGCGGTATCTTAGGTGACGGGTTAAACAGGGAAGATGCATCCGGCTCTGAGTCGACTTCCCTATAGGCCGCGTAAATCCTTGCTATCTTGCTTGAAAAATCACACTTAAAATTAACAAGATTAATTGGACTCGGTTTCGAGTCCTTCACTGTGTTGAGTGTGAACCTAAGGTCTTGGATTGAATTGTTTGCTTTAGGTAGGAGTCAAATCCTATCTTTACTTAGAACTCCCGATTCTTCTCGCCAATTCAAGATGACTGACTGGGGGAATATCGACATATTATTCGCCAATCTCTCTTTGAGTCCCCTACGAAAATCATCTTCAACAGACCAAGCGCAACTTGGACCACCCAGAGCTCATGACCCTTTTGAATTCTGGATCCCTCACACCCAGGGTGGCTACTCTCAAACCAACCCTTTCCTCTCCTTTGAGCTTTACCGAGGAAGACCATCGCCTCGGTAAGAATCCCTTCCTTGATGTGTCCTCTAATCCAGATCATTTCCATTTCTCAGGACTAGAGGACAAGATGCCACCAAAGCGACCCCCAGATGAGGAAGAACACCACGATGACATACTCTAGCAAGTCTTGGCTCTACTCGCCACAATCGAACAACGGAATGCAGATCTTACAGCAAGAATGGGATAAATCATTGCAGCAGGAGGAATCGATCGACCAATGGTTGATGCTTATAACCCAGCAGAGAACGAGATGCAAAGTTGGTTGGCACTAGTGGTTCCCCCTGAAGCATTCGAGCTCAAGCCCCACTTCCTTAGCCTGTTACCGAAGTTCAACCGAAATACCAATGAAGAACCATATGCCTTCCTCAGAGACTTCGAGCTGGTTTACAACAACTTTAATCATCCTAAGGTTGGACGGGATTACATTAGACTGAAGGCCACCCCATTTGCCTTAGGAGATAATGCAGTACATTGGTTGAAGAACCTAGGGGTGATATGTACAACCTGGATGCAGTTCCTATTCCTGAAGAAGTTCTACCTCCTAAGTAGAACTAATCAAATGAGAATGAAGATCGCTAGTTTCTCCCAGTGACCCAGTGAACCATTCCATGAAGCATGGGATAGGTTTAATGATCTAATTCAGAAATGTCCCTTCCATGGCATTTCTAAGGCGATCTTAGTCCAGACCTTGTTCTGTGGCATGACCCCAGAGATGCAGAGGTTATTCAGTGCCTCATGCGAAGGAAGATATCTGAACAAGAACGAGAATGATGTATGGAAGATACTAGAGCAGATGGCGGAAATAGGCAGGTCGCAGGCCACCAGGGCCTATCAGTTGTCTCCTTCATTCCTATCCAATGAGACAACTAGGAGGACTGTAGCGGATCTGACAGAGGACCTCATCCCCAGCATGGGGATGATAGTTGACAAGTTAACCATGGTCGAGCAGATCCACAAGAAGGTCACTGACCTTGAGTCTCTCTCACGTCTGCCGAAGCAAGTGGAGGAACTTACTGAGAAGGTAGCTAAAATGAAGCTATCTGCCCCTTATGCACCACCTGTACACCAAGTCCATCTTGTACAGGAACAGGCACCGGAGCCTCAGAGTGGGTGGGTAGAGGATCAGACTTACACCCAGCAGGACCAGCATGCACCCCCACAAGTGGAAACCGGATATGAGGAGCCTCCGCAGGTGTTCGAGATCAACGGGATGTGGTACAGCCGTGACCCCGTCAGCAGACAACCGGGGATGGGGAACGGTCAGTGATTGTGCTGGTTGTTGTCGATGAAGGCTTGCGGGCCTCCGCTCGGTCGACACACGACGCGAGTAGAGGCTCAGAACTTCTAGACGAAGGGGGTGCGGGTCATGTGTGCGGCAAGAACGAGGCGGTTTCCCCACCTCACGCGGTGGAGGCCGGTAGCTAGAGAGCCACAGTGGTGTTAGTGCAGCTCTAGTCGAGGGCACTGCTGGAGGGGGCCGACCGCAGTGGTGGAGAAGTGTGCGGCTGAGGGGCTGGTTAATGGCGGTGGGCGACCACTGGGGGGTGTGCAGCTGTGAGCGCGGTGGCGGTTGGCTGCGGGTGGATGGAACTCCTCCGCGAGTTACTGGAGAGGGTTGAGTCCCACGCGCAGGCTATGGTGCGGCCGCAAGGAGACGAGGTGGAGGTCGGTGCGGCCAAGCTGCTGGTGGCTGCAACTTGATGGGCGCGACTGAAGGCAAGGAGGTGGCGTGGCGACGGCGAGAGGTTGGCTGACACACGGCCAAGTCGTCGAGGCAGAGGAGGAGAAAGAACAAGAGAGTGGGAGAGAGAGACGTGGGGGAGGGCAGAACAAGGGATTTCACAAAATCCCCTGTTTTGCATGCATTTGTTTAGCAGACGCGAATAAGTGATTAATCGGTTGATGAAAGTTTGCCAAAAAATTCAAGAAAAATCATCGTTGAAGTGCGATTTGTTTGTTGATTCTGTGATCGGAAGAAGATGAATCGAGGAGAGAGAGAGTGGTGTAGAAGAGGAAGAAGAAGAGAGGAAGAAGAAGATTACATGTAGATGGAATGCGTGGATGCCTGGAAAGAAGGCGCCATTTTGAAATGTGTTCCCACTACCCTTGTTAATTTAATCAAATTAATGGTCAAATTAATGTGTTGTTGTGTTGCATTCGGATAATGAAAGCAGATCAAAAACCACTTTTTATTAAAGCGAGTTAATCTCGAGCGGTAAAATTTTTTACTTAGGCAAGCCCAAGGTCAAACTCTGGGAGGCAGTTGTCTCCTTAGGTGAATTTTTAGCAAAGTTCAAAGTTTGATTTTCAGGGGATAATTTTTTTGGGTCTTTTTCGGTTTTTTTATGCAAGACACATGCACAATCCAGCTAGTTTACGAGTTAATTCAGATAAGTGTTCAAATTAAGTCCAAAAATTTTGAAACTTGGCCAGATGATGAAATGGGATGAAATTAAGGTCCTCTATTTTTTTTAGAATTTTCGGACACTAAATGAATTTACTGTGAATTAAAAAATGAATGCAAGGTGATTTCCACTAAATTAATTTTAATAAATACCAAATCATACTATTTCCGGATATAAAAATTATCCTAGATAGATCTAAGTGTGAAGAATCCAGGAAAATTAATAAACCTAAATTTTTATGTGAAATGGACCTATTAAAAGTAAATTAAGAAAATTACTAAATGATTTATTTAGGCCTCGAGATGCATGCAATTAAGATGATTTTTGAGCACAATGTAAACCTAACTATCCTTAATCTAATATGAATTTTTGGAGTTTTTTGGAGTCGCGGAGAGATTACTATGAATTAAAAGGCATAAATGGGCTAAATATAGCAAAATTCAACCAATTAATTAATAGAAAAATCCACTGCTATTACAAAAATGTGTCAAATATCACGTATGAAAGAGGACAAATTAAGCTACACAATGCAATTTGCAAACTTGAAAAATACGTTAAAATGAATGTCTAAATGATTGTGCAAACACAGGAATGTAAATGCAATACAGAAATAAATATCTAAAATGAAATATGCTGACAAGGACGTTTATGCAATTACTAACTGGCAGGGGCATGGGTGCAAATTCTCCGGAAGGAATATGCATTTCACATGAGGGAAGGAGGACGTCTTCTTCCTCCTGCATGTGATGGATGTGTACGTGGCCGTGGGGCGAGGTGGTGCGCCAGCAGGAGGGCGGCTCTCACGGCGGTGCACGGTGGACGGTAGCGAGGGGGGAAGATGCGGTTGGCTGTCGGCGGTCAAGTGGTGGTCGATGGCTGGAGCTAGAGTTGGCGTGCACGAGGTCGGCTGGGGCGCATGACCGAGGCGATGCACGAGGGGCGATGTCACGCAGAGGCTGTCTACTAGGCTGAGTTCCAAGCACGAGGGTAGAGCGCAGCACACAACCCCGCTGCTGGTAGGCGATGGCGGGCGGTGGTGCTTGGAGGTGAAGGTCGCACACTGTTGTTGTTGGTCTCCATGTGGTGGTTGCGAGGTGGTGGGCGTGAGCAGTGCTCCAAGGGTGGCTGGCCTCGAAGATGCTGTAGCGTGGGGTGAAGCGCGCGGGGCCGATCCTTGCTCGAGGAGGCGCGCGGTGGAGCAAGGTACGGGAGTGCAAGGGGCGGAGCACCGGAGGACCACCAGGGGGCAGCAATGGCGACGGATGATGCGTAGTCCAAGGTGCGACGGCCGTGGAGGGGCGTTGAACGTGAGGCCTCGCACGCGGTGGCTGAAGGCGAGCGGCATGGAGGAGGAGTGGCCGATATAGGTGAGAGAAGAAGGAAGAGAGAGAAAGGATGTGGAGAAACAGGGGAGGTTCCCCTGTTGAACAGGGGAACGTCTTTTATTAGTTTAGCGGGCGCGAATAAACGATGAATCAATTGACGAAAATTCTTCGAAAAAAATAAAAATCACCGTTGCGTTCGCAACATGTGATTTGTTTGTTGAAGTGCGATCGGTTTTGCGAATTGATGGACAGAAGATGATGAAATCGAAGAGAGAGATATGGGTGTAGAAGAAAGGAGAACAAGGGATGAATGGAGAAAAAGAAGAAGTTACCTGGAGATGGAGTCGGATGCCTGGGAATGGATGAGGCAAGGCTCGGCCGTGGTCGTCGCTCGAAGCCGCGGCGAGGCTGAGCTTAGTAGCTCCGGTTAGGTGTCTACGGCGGTGATGAGATCACCGGATCTCGCCTGGCAAGTACCTATTGTTGCTCGACGAAGGGGCTCTCTCTCTCTCTCATTGTTACCGAGTAGTGGACAGAGCTCGAGGTCTTTGCACACAAGATGGCGGATGGGGATGAATGGAGGAGTGGAGGAGAATATAAAGAGGAGGAGGAGGAGGTTGGAGAAGAGATGGAGAAGGTGGAGGGGGTGGGTGTGAAGTGTGCCGTCCGAGTTAACTTCTCCCTTAAGTCAAGGGAGAAGTGGGGAGGAATGGGTAGATGGGAGATGAGATGGTGCCACTTGGCGTGCTCGGATGCGACCATGTGGCATTTATTTAAATAGTATTTAAATTAATGGTAAAGTAGTAAAAACCATGGGGTTGACACGTGGTGGCTTCCGGAGCCGCCACGTGTCGCTCCAAGAAAAATCCAAAGCTAAATGCAAAGAAAAATCGAAAAGAGATAACAAAAGAGGTTAGATCAAAAAGTGATCAACATGAAAGTTGCTCGTCTCGACGAGATCTACAACTTTTGTGAAGGGCCGAAAATTAAAGGAAGTGATCTGTATAAATGTATTTTTGGGTGGTACCTTATAGATATAAAATACCACATTTATTTTGTAATTTTTTTGTCATTTTTCAATAAGAGAGAAATTAAAATAAAGTTAGAGAAAATACGAAAAGAATATTTACAACTTAATCTAATTTTTTTAGATTTTTTAATAATGAAAAAAAATAAAAGGATAAATCCAGGGGTAAAACGGGCAATATGTACAATATACAAAAGGGGCCCAAAATCCAAGTTTTGCATACGAGCTCCGATTTTAATGAAATTAGTCTTGTTTCGAAGGTCTTTGAATGTATATTACTTTAAAAGTGAGTAAATCTAAATCGAACACTGTATGAGAGAGATATGTACATTTTAAGACTCCTAGTTTCAAACTTGGATTGGGGTTTATTGGTCAATTTTACAAGTTAGTATTTTTTTGATATTTTTTTAATTAGTATTAGTAATATATACACTATGGAGTTGATTTTATTGTATTTGGAGTTGGTATAAAATATATACAAATAGGTGAAATATGATGAATATACAGATGAATATTGTCAAGCAAATTGGGCTTCTTATTTAATGCAAATATGAATGCTAAAATGCAGATATTGTCAATGTATGCATGAATGCTAATTATGCAATATAAGTAGAAATATGCATCTAATTACTCAGGAAAAAAGCTCCATTTTCAACTTTTAGAGTGATGAATCACAGATTCATCACACACATAGAAATAAGGAATACTTTATAACATTCATTGATGACTACTCAAAGTTCTCCTATGTCTATCTTTTAGGAAGAAAGTCAGAAGCGCTTGAAACATTTAAGAGATATAAGATGGAAGTGGAGACAAGATTGGGAAAACCAATCAAGACTCTTAGGATAGATAAAGGTGGAGAATATACCTCAAAGGAGTTTGAGGATTACTGTATTCAGACATGCATTCGTAGGCAGAATACAGTGCCCTATACACCACAACAGAATGGTGTAGCAGAAAGAAAGAATCGAACTTTGGTGAATATAGTAAGGTGTATTCTTTCACACTTAAAACTCTCCAAGAAATTTTGAGGAGAGGTAGTGTTGACCGCGAACTATATACAGAACAGGATTCCGACTAAGTCGTAGAATCAACGCCATATGAAATATGGAATGGGAGAAAGCCCGAGTTGGGTCATCTCCGAAAATGGGGATGTGTTGCACATGTTCTGGTACCGACTCAGCTTAGAGACAAGCTAGACTTCAGCACATTAAAGTGCAAGTTTATTGGGTATAGTGAGAATTCTAAAGGATATAGGTTCTTTCATGAAACTAAAGGTCTGATCGAAAATCGTGATGCTACTTTCCTTGAAATTCATCAAGAAAAGGAGCATGAAGTTGAGGACAATGAAGACGATTTGAGCATTAGACAAGAACTTGAGGATGATATCGATCACCCAAATGTAGAAAATGAACCTATGGAGCATGATGATCTTTTAGAAGAAGTGGGTGGACACACACAACCCACGAGTATAATCGGCAACAAGAGACCCAGAACACGGCCCGCATGGATGGAAGATTACCATTTCTATGGATGCGAGGCATCGTGCTACACTATGGATGAGGATGTCCCGGATTGTACAGATCCCATATCCTTGATGAAGCTATAACTTCATCTGAGTCGGAATCATGGTCGGTCGCCATGAGGGATGAGTTGGACTCAATCGAGCGAAACGGTGTATGACAATTATGTGATTTGTCAGAATGTAGGCAATCCATAGGATGTAAGTGGGTATCCAAGAGAAGTACCGAGTTGATGGTACAGTTGATAAATACAAAGTAAGATTAGTTGCCAAGGGTTATACTCAGCAAGCTGGAATAGATTTCCAGGAAACCTACTGTCCTGTGGCTAAGTTTGCATCCATTCGGATGATCTTAGCCATAGTCGCATATATGGATTTGGAATTATTCCAAATGGATGTGAAGATGACCTCCCTTAATGGAGAATTAAAGGAGGAGATTTATATGCGACAACCTGATGGATCTCAGGTTGAAGGTCAGGAGAAAAAGGTTTATAAGTTAAGAAAGTCATTATATGGCTTGAAACAGTCTTCACGGCAATGGTATCTCAAATTTCATGAGAAAGTTATCAAATTTCATGAGAAAGTTATCAAATTTGGATTTATTTCAAATAAATTGGATAAGTGTGTGTATGTTATGAAGAGTGGGAGCAGTTTTGCAATCATGTCATTATATGTTGATGACATTCTGCTTGCAGGTAATGACATACAAATGCTCAATGAAATCAAACAGAAATTGAGCAATGAATTTGAGATGAAGGACATGGGCGAAGCATCCTATGTTCTTGGAATTCAAATAACAAGAGACAGGGACTCAATGACATTGAGCCTTAGTTAGGAAAGATATTTGCATACTATATTAAGGAGATTTGGAATGCAGAATAGCACTCCAGCTCCAAAACCACTTGTGATGGTGAAAGAGACTCAGTAAGAGTCAGTATCCCGAAAAGGGGTAGAAACCTTTAGATGTACCATATGCACAAGCGGTGGGAAGTTTAATGTATGCAATGATGTGTACTCGACCTGATTTAGCTTATCCAGTAAGCTTAGTCAGTAGATATCACAGCAATCCCGGTCCAGCACATTCGGAAGCTGTAAAGAGGATTCTTCAATATCTGAAACTTGTGTATCAAGCAGAATCGCTTGAAGTGGTAGGCTACTCCGATGCTTATTTCGAAGGGGATGTGGATAATAGAAAATCCACATCAGGTTACATGTTCATGTTTAGTGGTGCAGCCGTTTCTTGGAGTAGAAAGAAACAAGGATGTGTATCTCGACATACACAGGAGGCTGAGTACATTGCATGTAGCATGGTCACCACTCATGTTGTATGGATCAGGCGATTTCTAGAGAACATAAGCCTCGAATTGGTCAAAGGGCCAATTGAAATGTATTATGACAATCAAGCTGCGATAAGCTTGATCAATAGTGGGGCTAATAGTTCCAAAGGAAAACACATTGAGATCCAATATCACTATATACATGATATAGTAGCGAAGCAAGAAATCACGATAACCTACATACCTACCAGTGACATGTTGGCTGATTCCCTTACCAAGGGAATAACAGCAGGAACATATATTAAACATGTTGGTTTAATGGGACTCAGGAATGTTTGAGTCAAGGAAAAGGTTTCATAGATAATGATCCTCACATGATAAATCTCCATGTATATACTACACGAATAGTGGGAGTATATATGTCTTGACCACTTTGGTCAAGTGGAAGATGTAGAATGAAATATGACCAAGTAGGTCAAGAACCGTTGCCGACCGTTGCGGAGCCGGCGGTTACAACGACCGAGTCTCACGGAGGCTGTAACCGCAAGGGCGTGATCGAAGGGGGCGGACGTGGAGAGGGTGTACGCCCTATATAAACCTCCTCATAGGGAGGGGAAAAGCATCACCAGAACTTCGCCGAACGGGAGTCCCCTTCTTCCCTATAACCATCACCATCTCGCTCTCTCTCGTTCTCTCGCAGCCAAAGGAAAAAGACGTACCTCGGGGAGATCCGTGAACATATGTTCATTGTTTAATACACATATGTAAATATGACATTTGAGGCTCCTCCGTGATAAATGCGATGGTTCCTTCGTGATAGCTATGATGGTTCCTTCGTGATAGCTATGATGGTTCCTCCGTATGATTGGGTTGTAGATGATGAATCCCGTCCTTTGCTCGATAGAGATGATGCCACGTATGGATCCTCCATACAATGGAGATAATAGTTGGTATAGTACACCACACGATAGAATTGAATAATTGTAATGTTGATTCATTTATTAGTAAATAATAACACAACATCTTCACTATTGCATTATTTATGCAGAAATCTATAATAACAACTAAAGACGTTGTAATATTTATTCATTTAGTAGTAAATAATAATACAACATCAGTAAAATATGTACTACTCACTCATGCTGATAGTTGTAATAATAAAGAAGAGAGTTGCAACATTGATTTATTTAGTACTAAATAATAACACAACATTTGTAACTTCTATACTTTTCAGGAATTAATGGTTTATGCATAAAGTTGTAATAATAAAGAAGAGAGTAGTAATGTTTATCTAATAGTAAAAAACAAAACAACAACTGTAATTTTGATTCATCTATTATCCGCTTGACAGTATACATCGAATAGTTCATAAAATTCATTGCTTGTTGTGCATTTTTTTCTAAAAACTCGGTGACGTGAGTTACATATATTTGAAATAAAGAAGTCATTGAATAAAAAACAATAAATACATTTCTAAAAAAATCCATTAAAATGATTCATCTATATTGGAGCTATCATCAACCTCCCACAACTCTCCCATATGGCCATTATGACCGGGTTTGATCAGCACACAATGATTACAACTTGTTACCCAACAATTAACTAAGGAACGAAATACAAGAAAATGACAAATCTGTTTTCCAAATTTCTCAACTAAAATAGTATGGACATACAAATAGGACATATGGAGAGATACACACATCTGAATAGACATACACACATCCATGCACTTCCATGAACACCTAAATTTTCCAACAACTTTTCTTAGTTGTACAAAAAGCAGTATTTTCAAAAGTTAAGCTAAACTAACTACTTGTTATATAACTAAAACAACTAATGTTAGATCGGAATCATAAGTTCATAATCATAATAGGTTACAAAAAGTTACATCCCCACTTGTCAATCACAAAAAGCAATAAAAAAGTTCTTCCAAAGTTACCATCTTTCTACCATTCTTTGTCACAGGATTGTTGATGTTGGCAATGGTAATGGGTCATAGCTTCCAACCTCGAAGTGAGACTGAACATCATTGTTATAGTTTCCAAAAGCATGGCAAGTATCCTATCTTCTCCCAGCTTGCTATCCTCTCGAGGGACCATGGACATGACGGTGAGCGAGAAAGTTGGTTGCATCGGTGCTGAACGTCGACGGAATTGGCATTGAGGCGGTCGGGTGGACTTCCAAGCGGTAATGTGTGTCTTGACCATTATCTAGTTGGATTGTTAACTAAGGATGTGAGCAAAGGCTCGGTGAAGACATATAAAAGACATATCTAGGATGAAAAGTAGCATTTTTTATATTTTATGGTTAGTGGAATTTTTTCTTTCTTTCACTTTTTTTTCATTACCAATCTTTATAATATTAGTTGTGATTGATGTTATTGTTATTATTGTGTAACTCCTCTCATAAATTCTCTAGTGGCCAAGATTAAATGTAGTTAGCAGGTACCAACTAACCAGCGGTCCTTTGATTCATTAACCCTCGAGTGTATAGCACATGCACATTACTTGAATGGAGTGAAAAGTCGTCACTTCTCAAGTGACTATCCCCAGAGTCACTCCTTCCCATTTGCTTTTCAGGCTTGTAATTTTCTTATAACTTATCATGAATTAATATATAGTCGGTCACCTCATCTTATGCTATACCAAGCATTTTGATATGAAGGATCTACCCCTGACCAATAGGGAGCAAAGTCTCAAATTTCACTTATTTCACTCTTTTTTTCTTTCGTCACATGAATTTTTTGTATTTTAGCTTCCCAGGGCTTTATCCTGAAATCAAATACATTTCCCCATGTAAATGATTCCTATGAGTTTTCTCGTGTGTTCTAGTATAAACTCAACGCGTAGATATCCGCATAATCTTAAAGTATAAATACTTAATAAACAACCAACTTAGCAAGATGAATGGTAAAACATTATCTGATATGAGCAGTCTCGTTGTTCAAACTCCAGAATAATCCGTCCGAGTTTGACTTCGCTATAAATATAAATTATTACTAAGAATGGATTCCGTTAATCTATTGGTGGATAAGAAATTAGTGTTAATAGTTCCATATAGAACTATATCTTTCACCTTTCCCCTTGCAAATTGTCTCTTTTATTCTTCCTCTTTCACACTCAAACATAGGCAGTCATCATCAGCAACATTTACATCCATACACCTACATCTTTCAAATATTATCTTTACTTTCATTCTTTTTTCCCATCAAAATTTTTAATAAATACCAATAGCATCATTATTCCAACCGATATGTTCCCCATTCATTTCCACAATTATGCTCCAATAACATTTCTACAATCCTCGTAACATTACTTCTATCATCATTTTTTTTCAAATACTCATATTACAAATTTGCAAGTCATCCTAAAATATATATTTCTTTCATTAAAACTTTGTTAATTCCATATGGACAAAAAATGAATACAAATTGTAATGGAAAGATCTCCAAAAATTAAGATTATCTTCTCAAAATCCATGCATATTAAATCTTTCCTTTTTTTCCCATCTCCATCTCTCAAACTTCTAACTATCAAAGTAATCACACATCCACATACACCCACACATTTACCCCTTCTATAGCATAGCTTTTCACCATAATATTTACTCCTTGCATTTCCCATTTGTCACTGAAACATGCCATTATTCATTGTTTAATCTATTCTAACCACTAAAATTAGCATGTTCTAACAGTAGTTCCCATAATCTACAAGGAGGTGATATTGTTCCACAATAAAACAGCTACAAAGTTAAGAAAAACCTATGTGCAATCACAAAATCAGCATGTCATGTTATGCTGTCCATAAAAATGTGAATATACATTTGATTACATCTTTTACATGAAAAACTAAATCCAAACACTAATACCATTCACTCTATTGCTCTAACAATCAAACATTACTCACAATTATTTTTGCAACACTAATTCAAATAAAAAATCGTTCCCCGTTTTATTCTACAAATAAACACTCCTCATAAATTTTCACATGCAAAATCAAATCCCATCTCTATCCATTATATTGTTCTAATACCACAACCATTCCCATTGATTTTGTTCCAAATTTCATTACCCTCTATTGAAAGCAAGCATATAGATCCACGAAACACCAAAGATGACCACATTTAACCAATACCCTAAAATAAATCAGCATCCCATCCCCAATAACCTAAGTCAACAAGACAACCAAAATAGTGAGGTAGGTGAGATGACTTACCACTTCTTGTTCGTCTTCTCCTTTTTTTCTCCTTTCCTTCTCTTCCTCTTCTCGTCTCTTTCCCTGCTTCTTTCCCTTTATGCTTCTCCTTTCTTTTCACTCTCTGCTTTTAGGCGTAAGGAACAAGGATGTAGGGAATGGGGAAGAGCCGAATAGGGTATCGGACTCTCTCACCATCCCTCAATAATTGTGGGATCATTTGCATAAATTTGTCATATCTGCGATGATAAACAATGCTGGATACTCTGTACCCATCTCAATTTTGAGGTCCCACTTGACTTTGCTGCTTTTTCAATCTCTCCACAGAATCTTTACAGGATGCAATGTCTTATCGTGAAGCTTATTCTCCATTATATCTATAATCTTAATCGGTTGTTCTTGATATGTATGATTGTTATCCAACTATAAATTTTCATGCTGGATCACATGACCACAGCCGTGTATATATTTCCTTGGGTTTGATATGTGAAACACATTATGCACTTCAAATAAGTGCGATGAGAGCGCCAACCTATATGTCACTGGTCCTAGATGTTTGAGTATCTCAAAGGGATCAATGTACCTTGGTTTTAACTTCTTTGATTCTGAATCTTTGAGTACCTTTTATATGAGATACCTTGATGAACACCAAATCTCCGACATTGAATTCTACATCTCTCCTCCGACTATCACAATAACTCTTCTGGCGGCTTTAAGTTGTCAGCAACTTCTTCTTGATCTTCACGATCTTCATGATCACATCAAGTCTCTTGAACCATCTCAGGTCTCCGCATCTTCCTTTCTCCTATTTCAGTCCAACGAAAGGGATATATACATCTTCTGCCATATAGGGCTTCATATGATGCCACTCTTATACTATAATGGTGGCTATTGTTGTAAGTGAATTCAGTCAATAGGATATGCACATCCCATACTCCTTTCCATTCTAAGATCCAAGAGCGCAACAAATCTTCTAATGTTTGGATAGTTCTCTCTGTTTGAACATTTGTCTAGCTATGATATGTATTGTTGATATTCAATCTTGTTCCAAGATCCTTCTGCAATTCTTTCCAGAACTTTGAGGTAAATCAAGGGTCTCTATCAGATATCATCTCCTTCGGTGCCCGGTGCAGACATAAAATCTCCTTGACATACAAACTAACAAATTTTGAAAATGTATATGTTAGCTTGATAGGAAGGAAGTGTGATGATTTAGTCAGTCGATCCACTATGACCCAAACTGCATCATGCCCTAAGAGGGTACAAGGTAAACTGACTAGAAAATCCATAGATATACTTTTCCACTTCTACTGAGAAATTGGAAGTGGTTGCAACAAGCCTGGAGGCCTTTGATGTTCAGCCTTTACTTGTTGACAATCCAAACAATGCTTAATAAATTCAGCAACATCTCTCTTCATACCACCAATAGAAATCTTTCTTTAAATCCTCATACATCTTAGTACTTACAGGATGAATTGTTAACCTCGTGCAATGAGCTTCTGATAGTAGCTCTCTCTTTAGCCCTCCATCATTTGATAGATACAATCTTCCATAAAAGGTTAATGCCCCATCATTCATTAAAATAAAATCTTTGAGATGACCATCCTCCATCTTGTTTCTTACCTTTTCTAGCTTTGCATCTTACCCTTGAGCTATTATCAAATGTTCAATCAGATCATTCTTCATTTGTTTGGAAACTTATACAGTTTTTAACTTTCCAGTAGGAAGCATCGGTCCTTAGCTGCTTACTTCTTCAAACATATCCCACTTCAAGATTTGCAGTTAGGTAATAACAAGGATGGCTTCTGACAAAGGGTATCCGCGACGACATTTTCTTTTCCTGGTTGGTATAGGATTGTGCAATCATAATCTTTTAGTATATCCAATCAGCTTCTTTGTCTCATCATATTTAATCCTTCTGAGAAAACAAGTATTTCAAGCTTTTTGTTAAGTATATATAAAAATCGAACTTTTTGCCATGGAGATAATGTCTCCTTTTAATGCAAAAACTATTACATCTAACTCCAGGTCATGAGTTGAGCAGTTCCTTTCATGACTATGCAATTGTCTCGAAGCATATGCCACTACTCAACCATTCTGCATAAGTACAAACCTTAGTCCTTGATGAGAGGCTCTATAAACAACAAGTCCTCCACTTCCTAAAGGGATGGCCAGTACATAGGCTAATGTCAATTTCTTCTTGAGTTCAGAGAAACTTTCTTGGCATTCCCTAAACATGTGGTATCAAGAAATGAAATTTCTGTGGATACGGCTAAAGTGGAAGTAGTTTTGAATTAGGAACGTCCTGAGATAGTAACTGAAATCAGAAGTTTCTTGGGATTATCGGGTTGCTATCAAAGATTTATCAAGGACTTTTCCCAAATTACATTGACCTTGATAAGACTTACTCGGAAAGAGATTCCTTTATTTTTCTTCCACCATTCTCAAATATCTTCTTTGATATGTTGTTAAATTATAAAGATGTCTTCATCTTCAAAAATCATATAGTAAAATAAACATAGCTAAATACATATACTTTAATAACATGCAAAATTACATATAAGAATACCAAAGTCTCTTCTTGATGATCTACGAAATCCCAAGCCGTGGATATCTCCTTATTCTTCTAACCGATTATCCCTCCCCTCTCCATCAAATCTGCACCAATTGCATTCTACAATAGGGAATTTTCGTTCCATTCATTTTTGTGAGCTTTTTGGGAATGTTGTACTATTTTGGAATAGTTAGTAATGTTGGCACTAAAATTATAATTCACTATTGTGATTAATTTTAAAAATCTTATATTTATTAGAATCATCAAAAATTCCAATCAATCAGATGAATGGTGAAATCTAATAGAGCCATGTGATTCATTAGAAAGTCCCTCTATTTATGCAGGTAAAGTTTAAATCTATGTGTGGTTGTGTGCACGTGTGTGCATGTACGAGTGTGTGGGCATTAAGTGCGTGTCTCTACACACACATACATATACATACACACTCATACACTGATACACACATGTGTGGGTGCTTGTTATTCACTAATGAGCTATGCCCTCATTTGAAATGCCACATATATCTTTCTTGTTTTGCGAGTATTATGGATAAAAAGGACCCTTGATGATTTTGCATTACAATTTAAAAAAATAAAGTTCTTTGTGATGTACAAGTACTATAAGTTTATCAAAAACCAATCGTATACTTTATAATTTAATACATCGATATCAAACATCATTTTCTAGGGGGTGTATTTAAATGTGAAATAACATTTCAATTCATTAACTTTAATGACTAACGTGCATATATCTTACTCAATTGTTGAACCTCACTAGATTTCACTATCTAAGGTTATATTTAGGTTTACGCAAAATCAATGATATTGAAATAATTGGTTAATACTACTCTTTTAATAATAGATAAATTATCTTAAAATGAACAGGGTTGATATCAGACAAACTCTTCAAAATAAGAAAAGACTTAATAAAGATAGAATCAAAAAAAGAGAGACATAAATAAAATATGAAAATTCTCATAAGGAGGAAAGAAAAAAACTCAAGAAATAATAGAGTTAAGATAAAATGTAAGAGAAGTAAGTTAACTATCTTCTTTAAAATGACAACAAAAGGGATAAAATACTCAAATAATCTTTGAGTAAGGTAGAGAATAGTTTTGCAAAAAAATCAAGATCGAAGGACTTCTTAAATAATTTAAATAATAAATGAAAATATTATCATTAGAAAATGGAAGGAGATTGTTAGTGACTTAACTTTGAGACTAACAAAATACCAAACTTTATATTTGTTGCAGGAAGAGAAACCTTTTGGATAAGGACTGGAGATCAAGTAGAAAAAGAGAAATGCTTACGGTTACATCATCGAGCTTCTAAAAAAATGCAAATGAGTTTGAAAGCACTAAATTTATGAAAGCTAGAGAATAGAGGAAAAGCTTTAATACTATAATAATTACCATTAGGGATGCAAATGGTCGGATATGGATACGAATATAAGTATTATCATATCCTTATCCGTTTTTTGATACGAATACGGATGCGGATACGGATATTGACGGATATTAAAACTATCTTACCATATCCTTAAAAAATGGATACGGGTGTAAAACGGATAATGATCGCATACGAGTAATGTTAGAATACTCTATAGAATCGACTTAAATATATAAGAATTGGATGGAAAACACATGATATTAATTTACTAAATGCATTTATATCATAAAAATTATATAAATATGGTAAAAGGAGGTAGAGAATTATGTTATATATGGTTAAAACTAAATCTATGATTATATTTATATACGAAAACGGATACGGATACGGATATTTGTGGATATCAAAATGATACTCATATCAGTATCCATTTTAAAACGGATACGAATACGGATGCCAAAATCTATATAAAACGGATACGGTGACGGATATATCCATATCCATTTGCATCCCTAATTACCATGACATCATTGCTACTAATTAAACCACTCATTTGACTAATCATAATTCATACCTTGTCTCATAGCATTTTTCGATTGACTATCCCAGAAGTGTAGCAGACTAATTCGAACCCCCTTTAATGATCTGGTGATAGAAACAGTAGCTCCTAATTCAAAAGGATCAGGGTTCGAATCCCTCCCCCCAGGTGTAGCAGAATAATTCCACCTTAGCCGACTAACCTAAAACTTGAATCAACTAATCTCTTGTATTGGACCTTGAACTTATTTTTATCAAAATTTGAATCGTCTTACACTTGAACCCAATCAACTAATCCCATCCTAGTTTATATCAAACATCTATTTTTGTGCTCTATTTTTCAATTTTGGGACCAATGTTAACAAGTTCTGAGCAAAAGGGTCTCGTTTGACTAAACTATATTTAAAGCAACTAAGACTCTTCGACTAATAAAAAATATCAGTCACTGTTCAAGTGACCAGAATTCTATTGAGTTTTCTAGGAGAATATTTTAACTGACTTGTTGCTCAACCATATCGATTTAAAAATCTTATCAATCGACCAATCTATCGTTGATTCGACTGATTTTCTAAATCTAGAAATTTGTAATGCATTTGTTGCGAAATAAATAATTCTACTTCACTTAAACAACTTTAAGCCTTCTCAAGTATATAAATAGGATCCTTTACAAATCATCAAATCAAAGCAATACAACTCTAATAATTTAAGTGAATTATAAGCTCCATTTCTCAATTCTAGTGTGCTTCTCTCGAGCTCAAAAGCTTTCTTGTGTGCTCAGTTGTTGTCAAGTACCTATCGATCACCTACGAGTTGTTCGAAGTCTTGTTCTACATACAGTAAGGTGCAATTGGTTCGAATTTGTCCAAATAGTATTTGCTTATTATTATTCTTTTCATTCAAAACCTATTCTATTTTTATATTTCTTTTAGATTCGAGGACTAAATAATTACACAAAAATCGAGAACAGGTCGCCTCGGGGGTCCAAGGAAGGAAAGGTTGAACATGAGATTTGATACTCTCAATTTAAATAGTACAAAGAGAAGAAGGTGGCTCCTTCGAGAAAACATGGAGTTGAAAGATATAAAAAAGCAAATGAATAAAAAGATAAAGATAAAAGGTCGATAATTAACCGAGTGAACTGTATTGTTTTGCCGTATATTTCCTTTTAATTTGACCTATACGCATCCTTGTACGATTGTTATTATTATAAATTATAAATCTGACCTAGTTAAACACGTACAACTTAAGTCCTTAACTGGGGACTCTCAACTTGGCTACCTAATCAATTAGATCAAGATCGATCCCATACAAAGTGGTCAGGTCGTCCGGAGATCGGTTCCAAACTTCGCGATACAGTATGGAAGACCGCTAAAACTTGTCCCTCGTTACACAATCTTGATCCTTGATACGAGGACATGCATGTGATGCTCTTTCAACCCACATCACAGTGAGATAATTTTTATCGACATGTGATATCCGAATTTCCTAGAATCACTCCAAACATATTGCGATAAACGAAAAACCACTGATGAATACCCATTCATCACTCTTTATTCTTATATTTTAGCTACAAAAACCTTTGCAAATGCATGTAGATATATGTAAATATCAATAATTACCAAAAGCATGCATTGTGTAAAAACCTATAATTAGCATGTTTTTGTGCAAAAATAAAAGAATAAAGATTAAAAAGAAAAAGAGGGAAATATTTAGAATAAATATTGAGCAACCTAACCCAAGAGAGGGCTCAGCATGGGCCTGACCGCATAAAAGCCAAAGTAGAGGGAGATAGGGGCTCTAGTGTAAATATCTATATAAATAAATAAAATTATATTTTCCCCACCCAAAAATTATGCTTGTACATATTTGTATATATTTAGAAAATATTAAAAACAAAATAAAAATTTGAAAATTAAAAAGATCAAAAATACCCTTTCACCATGTACATAGACCATGCTTCTTTATTTATTTAACCTTGTAAATAAATAAAATCATTTTCTAAACTTTTTGTAAATATTCTATGCTATATATTGTAAGTAAATAAAACAAAAAGAATCAAAACAAAAATCAAATAAAAATAACAAAATTAAAATTACAAAAATATATTGTACAAATACCATGTATATAGATGTACATATCTATTTATTTTACCAATGTATATAAATAATAAAAATAAAATAAAAACACTCTTTTATTCCTTATTTTATAATAAATAAAATATAAAATAAGGATAAAATTGTATAAAAATAATAATTAAAAAATCAAAAATAAAAAACCCTAATTATGTATATATACCTGTATGTTACATATTATGTATATAGCTTATTTTTATTTCCAAAAATTAATTAAAAATCACCAAAAAAATAGAAAAAAAGAAAATAAAAATATTTCGTGTTTTAAGTTTTTATTAATTCGACTATTTTCTACCTCAAAATAAATAAACGAATTTGGCCGCTCCTGATTGGTCCACGGGGGTTTGTTGACCCCGGTCAACTCTCCCCCGCGGACCCTTTTTCCTTCGGATCTGGCGGATGACCCGACTTCTCCATTCATTTCCCGCTCTACCCGATTGCCTAACACCTAAACCCCGGCTCCGTTTGACACCTCCCACATCCGACACCCTCGCCGGGCATCGACCTCGGGGTCCGCGCGCCACCGTGACCCTACCCCAGCCGTTCTTTTCGGATCCCCCCAACCTACTTAAGCGAGCTCCGCCACCAAATTCTGCCATCTTTGGCTCTCCATTCTTCATCCCGTGACCTCCACAGCTACCCTTGAGGAGACAGCTCCAGGTTGGCCGTGTCGCAGCGAGGAGAGAGTGGCTGGACCACTGATCCGGCGAATAGCTCCGCCGTAGCTCCGCCATTGGTGTGAGCTCTGAGCCTCGGGCCCAGACGACCCTCGAGGCTACGACCGGGAGCTTCCCCAGCTCCAGCCCAGTCTACTTCGCCGCCCAGGTAATCCCTTAGCTTCCCCCTTTCTACCAATTTTCAGTTTGACCCAAATCGCACCGCCGCCGTTCTTCGTCGATTCCGACCATCTCGCGCATCCATTCGATCATCGGAATCCCCATCCATCTCCGCCTTCCATCCGCGCACCTTCTCCGCCCCTCCGTTCAACCCAGCTCGCACAGGAGCTGGGATTCGAATCCCCTCGCCGTCGCTTCGCCGGGGTTCGCTCGCACCGACGCACAGACCACCTCCACGACGCCTAACCGGGTCGAGGCATTTTGCCCTCGACCCGCGAAGCTCCTGAGCCTTTTTGCAGGACCAGAGGAGGCTATCTGAGGCCTCCCGACATTCAGACAGGAGCTTCTCCTCCGCCGACCTCGCCGGAGCCCTCCAGGGCTCGGCTGGGCCATCGGAGCCGATCATCAGCTGCGGAGAATCATCGCGGACCTTTTCCGATCTTCAGAGGCAGCATGGGAGGAGACCAGCGCTTGCACGAGGCCGGCGAAGCTCGCCGGCCGACTGTTCTTCCAGCCTCTTCCCCGACCGTTCGATCGTCCTCGACCTCCAGTTCGTATCCAGATCGTTCACTTGAAGAGAGCCAGACACCGTCAGATCTTGGAAAGGCGATCAGGACCGTCCGTGCACGAGGGGTAGCCACCGAGCACCGCACCCGTTCGATCTTCCACGTGGCGTACCCTCAGCCGTCCGATCGCTGCGAGAGCCTCAACGTTGGAGCGCCAGCCATTTCCAGCCGTCCATCTACACACGTGGCGCGCATCCATCGGGCGACTTAATAAAGGGTAATTTACCCTTAGGCCCTTCCTTATCTTTCATTTCGTTTTAGTCCTGTAATTATTTTCGTCAGTTATTTAGTTTTAGGGTATTTTGCATATTGGACCTCATACTTTAGATATTTGCACTTATACCCCTGTCTGTGTGGAGCCACGTGCTTCGTCACGTGTATGTTTGGTTTATTTGCAATATATTCCCTGTAGTTCTGGATGTTTAGAAATGAATGAAAACTTTTGAGTATTTGCATCTATGCTCCTGTGAATGTTTTAATTGCGCATGTGCGCTTATTTTAGGGTAATTTGCATCTGAGGTCCCCGGACTTTTGGTACGGGTTACCAATTAGTCCCCGAACCTTAGTTTTATTACATATAGGTCCCTGAGTGCCCCAGGCACGCGCTTGGCGCGTGACTTCTTGGGTTAATTGCACCAGGACCCCCAGAACTTTGGGTATTTGCACTTTGGTCCCTGTGCACAGTGCCCTCTTGTCATTTTTGAATAAAATATCAAATCACCTCCAAATCCAACGAAAATTTGACACATGGCTCCTGCCATGGTGTAGGATTTTTGTAGATTTTTGAGGACATTTCTGATCTTGTTTGCTATTTTTAAAAATTCAAAAACATCTATTTTTGGCACTGTTCAGTTTTAAAAATCACAAAAAAATATAAAAACCCCCTTAACAATTCTGTAAAAATTAGGTACTGTTTATCTTGTGCCCCTTGATTTTCTAGCCAATTTTGGCTATTTTTCATCACTGGAAAACCTTAAAAACTTAAAAACCATCAAAAACCCATAAAAATTCCAATAAACGCATTAAAAATCCAAAAACAATAATTTTGGTACTCAAATTTTCCTTGTTTTACCTAGTTTACAGGAAAAATACCTCCAGGTCCTTTTTAGGTCCTTAGATACTTTATCTGGGGATTTTGGGCATGGCTGGACAGCACCTTGCATTTTTGCTACTGTTTGATTTTTAGAAAATAAAATACACATCAGAAAAATTCCAAAAATTCACCAAAAACATAAAAAACATAAAAATATTTTTGTCTGAAGTTTTGCTTGCTTCTTGATGCATTAAATAATTTGTTGAAGTGTGCTTTCTTTTGCTTTTCTTATTTTCTTCACATATTAAAAATTCCAAAAAAATTTAAAAACAATTAAAAACCACAAAAAAATGTTTTCCCTTTTTCTCTGATTTTTTGACTACTTCGTAGGCCTTCGGCCAATCCGTGCTCCTTGAGTTCGACCCTGGGTGCTATACCAGGTAAATCTCATAGCAGGACCGCTTCCTCGCTTCGATTGATTTTATTGCTATTAGTGGTTCGATTTTTCTTGATTGACTTAGCCGAGTGATCGAGGTCGCAACGACCTATTTCTGTACCTTTACCTCTGTCGCTTGGCTCGTCATCAGAATGGTAGTACATACTGAGTTAGCCACTCCTAGTGACCCATTTGATGATACATCTTCGGATCTATTTGATGCTGATTTTGTCACACTTAGGAGCGGTAGGACCCCAGCAGGCGGCGGCGCCTCATCTGAGCTTCACCACAAGGATACTTCAGAGGCGCCACATGAGGAGGAGGAGAGCGGTACTGAGGCCGCTCCAGATGATGATGGTGGCACTGATGCCACCAAGGATGCCGATCCTACCGGCGGTACTGAGGCCGCCGCTTCACCAGTTCGAGGAGGTGGTACTGACGCCACCAGTAGAGCCGAGCCAGCCCGCGGTACTGATGCCGCGAGACGTCTACTACCAGCAGCAGCAGCAGAGCCAGCCCGTGGTGGTACTGAGGCCACCGGTGTTTGTACAGATAGAGATGTTGTCTTTCCTCGCATTCCTGTATCTCAGAACTCTGTTATGAATAAAGGAAAAGGTTTACTTTCTTCTGGTCCCACTGTGGTGCATGATGTATGTGTGGATCCGGTCCTTGAACCGTCTAGACCTTTTCCTAGTCCTTCATCTGAGAAGGACCCTGTGATCCCCTTCCCTAGAGCCCTTCAGATGGGGAAGGGGAAGAAAAAAGAAAATCCAAAAAAGAGAGAGCTTGAGGAGTTCAGCCAGAGCATGATTGATAGGTTCCACATCCAGCTGACCCTCAAGGAGGCTTTGCAGCACATCCCCCTTCTCCAGCGATCTTTGAGAGACAGGACTACAGTCAGGAGGAGGAGGAGGAACCACACTTCCGAGATCCATGTGCTGACGAAAGCCACGTGTTTTGCGATCCAGAACCGACTGCCAGCCAAGAGGCCAGATTCAGGGGCCCCGTATGTCAGATGCCAGATCAGTGAGCAGAGGTTCGACCGTACTCTTCTAGATAGCGGATCGTCGATCAACCTTCTTCCGGCAGCCCTTCTCGACCGCTTCGAGTTGGGCACTCTTCGACAGAGCAGGACAGTCCTTCAGTTCGCTGATCGATCTGTCAAGAGGCCGAAGGGGTTATTACGAGACGTTATCGTCACGATTCAGGGCCTGCAATTCCCCGTGGACTTCGTAGTGTTGGACATGGAGATCCCTGAGTCAGTGGCCGATACCCCCATCATCCTTGGTCGTCCGTTCTTGGCCACAGCCAAGGCGGTGACTGATCATGATAGCGGGAAGGTGTACTTTCGCGTCGAGGGCGAGAGTATACAAATAGAGACGGTTGAGGACTACAGAGCTAGAGAGAGAACCCGCTCAGATGCGAGTACAGATTCGGAGCAGCTGACAGACACAGAGCCAGACATCCACCAGGACTGTGATTTTATGATCACAGACGATGAGGCAGCTTGGGCAGATCCTGCAGCACAGACCATCCTCTCATATTCAGATACAGCTGATGCCGAGATGATAGCAAAGGAGAGTCTGGAGAGCACAGCCCTGGTTCAGGATACCATAGAGGCAGCAGAGCCGGTCCTTGATCGCGACACGATGTTCAGTGATGGTGGTGCTGAGGCCACCTTGTTTTCCGGTGGTACTGATGCCACCGCGATTGATGCAGATCCCTCGGATTCAGAGTCTGATTGGGCCAATTGCTATGATCAGATGCCAGACCTGAGTTCACCTGAGCCTATAGATGAGGAGGAGGTAGATGCAGAGCCGAGCAGAGACCGTGCAGTTGAGCAGCCTTCTCCCGATCCAGTTTGCGAGAGTACGCTTTCACTTTCCCAGGCAGATTTGGCAGACTTAGCAGCTTTCACTCAGTTTCTCCCGCACCCAGAATTGCCAGCACCCAGCATTCCAGAACGGAAGCCGCTCCCTACTTCGCTGAAGTATCGATTCCTTGCGGGTGATCCAGAGATGTACCCAGTCATCATCTCCGCCGATTTGACTGGAGAGCAAGAATCCCGTTTGATGGGGGTTCTTGAAAAGAACCGCAAGGCGATCGGATGGAGCGTAGCAGATCTCCATGGGATTAGTCCAGCAGTGTGCTCCCACCATATCTATCTTGAGGAGGGGGCGAAGCCGTCGCGTGAGTTCCAGCGGCGGTTGAACCCCAACCTGAGAGAGGTCGTGATGAAAGAAATATCAAAATGGTGGAGCGCAGATTTTATTTATCCCATTTCCGACTCCAAGTGGGTCAGCCCCTTGCATGTGGTACCCAAGAAGACGGGCATCACGACTATGATCAGTGAGTCGGGAGAGGAGATCGCTACACGAGTACCCACCTCTTGGAGGGTTTGCGTTGACTACAAGAGACTCAACCAGGCCACCAAGAAGGACCATTTCCCCCTGCCTTTTATTGACCAGATCATTGAGAGACTGGCAGGGAAGAGCCATTATTGCTTCCTGGATGGGTACTCGGGCTACAACCAAGTGGCCATCGCTCCTGAGGATCAGGAGAAGACCACCTTTACCTGTCCCTTCGGCACATATGCTTTTTGACGCATGCCATTTGGGCTATGCAACGCCCCTGCGACTTTTCAGAGGTGCATGCTGTCGATCTTTTCGGACATGGTAGGGGAGTGTTTGGAGGTCTTCATGGACGATTTCTCGGTCTACGGCGACGGATTCGATTCTTGTCTTGACTGCCTAGACCGGGTACTCCAGCGATGTATTGAGTTTCATTTGGTTCTATCTTGGGAGAAGAGTCACTTCATGGTGACTCAAGGGACGGTGCTTGGCCACATCATCTCCAACAGGGGCATGGAGGTTGATCCGGCCAAGGTTGATGTCATTAGAAAACTCGCACCGCCGTCCAATTTGAGGCAGCTACGGTCATTCCTGGGGCACGTTGGATTTTATAGGAGATTTATTCAGGATTTCAGCAAGATTGCCCGACTGTTGACTGACCTCTTGACGAAAGACACCGAGTTCCTTGTCGATGACAAGTGTCTCTCGTCCTTTGCGACTCTCCAGCAGCATGTTATTGAGGCTCCTGTTCTCCAACCGCCTGATTGGTCTCTCCCATTCGAGATCATGACGGATGCCTTTGATTTTGCCGTGGGGGCAGTGCTGGGGCAGAGGAGGGATGGAGTTCCGTTTGCCATACACTACGCTAGTCGCACATTGGATTCCGCCCAGCGGAATTATACGGTCACAGAGAAGGAGATGCTAGCCGTAGTGTTTGCCCTAGATAAGTTCAGATCGTATATCATTGGATCTAGAGTGACTTTGTTTACAGATCACACCGCCATCAGGTACCTCATGGCAAAGAAGGATGCCAAGGCCAGACTGACTAGATGGATCCTTCTACTCCAGGAGTTCGACATTGAGATCAAGGATAAGCCTGGAGTCAAGAATGTGGTGGCGGATCATCTCTCCCGATTAGAGCAGCCCGAGGATTCTGAGCAGATTGATCCCATTCGAGATACCTTCCCAGATGAGGCGATCCTTGCTATCGCCTCACTCCCGTGGTATGCCGATATTGTGAACTTTCTCGTTGCAGGGAAAGTCCCACAAGATTGGCCCAGGCAGAGGCTTGAGACCTTCCTTGCGAGGGCCAAGTCCTACTACTGGGAGGATCCCATCCTTTACCACGAAGGAGGGGATAGCGTCTGGCGTCGGTGTATTCCTCAGGAGGAACACCATAGCGTCCTCACTTACTGCCACAAGCTTGAGTCAGGAGGACATCATTCTGGGAGGAGAACGGCACAGAAAGTGCTCCCAATCCCGGCTTGTGGTGGCCTACCCTCTTCAAGGACTCTGATGAGTTCGTGAAGAGGTGTACTGACTGTCAGAGGATGGGCACTTGTGGACAGCGTGATATGATGCCGATGCAGCCCATTCACTTCTGTGAGGTTTTTGACGCATGGGGCATCGATTTCATGGGTCCATTCCCTAAGAGTCAGGGATTTGAGTACATTCTGTTGGCTGTTGATTATGTTAGCCGTTGGGTTGAGGCTATCCCCGCCCGAGCCGCTGATGCGAGGACTGTTTGCAGATTTTTGAGGAAGCACATCATCACGCGGTTCGGGGTTCCACGAGTTCTGATTTCTGATGGGGGGTCTCATTTCATCAACGACCAGGTAAAGGCCCTTGCTAGCGAGTTCAGTATAGACCATCGTGTTGCCACACCTTACCATCCCACAGACAAATGGTCTAGCTGAGGTGTCGAATAGGTAGATCAAGACTATCCTGCAGAAAGTCATCCGCCCTGACCGAAAGGATTGGTCACAGCTTTTGGACTCGGTCTTGTGGGCATATAGGACGTCTTTCAAGACACCTTTGGGCACATCTCCCTTTCGCCTCGTATATGGCAAGCCATGCCATTTACCTGTTGAGCTGAGGCACAAGTCACTTTGGGCAGTCACAGATATTCTTATAGATCCAGATGGTATGGGAGACCCAGAGGAGGGCAGAGTTAGCTGCCCTGGAGGAGCTTAGAGATGCAGCTTTCTCAAGCAGCCTACATTATAAGGAGAAAGTCAAGGAGTGGCATGATTCTCATATCAGCCACAAGCATTTTGAGATTGGACAGAGAGTATGGCTGTTTGATGCGAGGCTACGATTATTTCCAGGGAAGCTACAGAACAAATGGAAGGGACCCTACTTGGTCAGAAAGGTACACGACAATGGTAGCATTGATATATCCGAGTTGTCTTCTGATAGTACCTTTCGAGTGAACGACCAGCGTCTCAAGCCATTTCTAGATCATGAGCCGCGGGACGTATTGTTGCCCCTATTCATTTTGCGTGAGATGTGGTCTTTTGACTCACATCTTTTGCATCTCACGCCTGATTTTCACTGTTCCTCCGCCTGTATAGATCCAGTTGTCCATATCATTCTATTCTTTAGTCCCACATCCCTTTTTCTCATCTATAGATTATGCTATACTTAGGGTGTACTTTACCCTAAGTATAGGGGGATGTCGGACCTGCGAGTATTCTTTTCATTCGTTCTGCTCCTGTTTTGCTGCCTATACTTAGGGGATATTTTACCCTAAGTATAGGGGGGGCAGATTCTGTATCTTCTTCACTCGGATTTCTCTTCATGTACAGCTTGCTATACTTAGGATTAGTTAATCCTAAGTATAGGGGGAAACCACCGAGTTCCTCTCATTCTATTCATTTATTCGTTTCTGTACTTAGCCATTCCTTTTCACTTCCCTTTTACTAAGCACGAGCTATGTCTTCTTCATCGCTCTAGATCACTCTGAGGACATCGTTCGAGCTAAGTATAGGGGGTGTGTATATATTTCATATATACTTTAGCCATAACTCGTACTTTGTGTGAGTGTGTTAATAAATAAAATGGCTAAAAATCACAAAAATTAAAAAAAAAATTCATGTACATAAACTTCTTTTATCTTGCACATACATAGCTATGTACAAAGTATTTTTGTAAAAATGATTTCAAAAATCTTTTGTGTAAGCTTGTGTATTTATTTTGTATCAAAATTATGTATATAGTACAAAATTTTTCCAAAATATTTTGAAAATCAAAAGTTTGCAGAAACTTTGTGTAAATTTTTGTAAATATCTTTTTGCAAAACTTGCACCTCATGCAGCATTCATCCATGATTTCAAAACATTTTTCAAAAATTTTGCATGATTGTAAAATATTTGTAAATAGCATCTTGTGTACATATATGTATGTAGTTTTTCCTGGATGAGAGTTGACATTTAAACTAAGCCTGGAATTAAATTGAGAAATGGAGCTTGAATAAGATCTTAATCCACTTAACTTTAAGAGGAACCTTATAGGACTTAGGGTTAAGGCTTTTCAGGTCCATAAGGACTTAATTCTTTGAGTCCACTAGGCTATGAGCATATGTCATCTTGATGAGCCTAAGTAGAGCACTTAACAACACACGCATGACTCTTAGAGACAATGGCTTGACTTGCACCTGCACTTTACACATGGCTCTCCACGGATGAGGTAGTGAGGAGGCAGTTTCCTTTGGCTTGGGGTAGCATATGAGGGTAGTACTTCTAGGCGGAACCTCTCTTCTTCTTCTAGTGAAGGAAGTGCGTCTCAACTTGGTCTAGTGGTGATGAAGGCTAAAGACAGAAGCTGTGGGTTGCAATAAAGCTTCAAAAGAGGGATAGTCTACTGGCTCAAGAGGAAAATTTCTTTTAAATATGCTGCACCATGTAGATATGCTGTATAGAAGTCCTTGAAAAAAATGCAAAAGAACTCCAAAAAAGTGGTGGGTCGGATTGAAAATTTAATAACCCCACCAGAGTGTATATAGTCAAATAAAGCAAAGCTTATGGTATCCATGTTACATCTCATGAAGCTTGCAGTGGAAGACTTAGCTACACTGGCTAGGCTTCCAAAAGTCTATACTTCTTCCCCCTCTTCTTGAGCCGGTTGCACTTGAACTTAGAAGGGAATACCCCGCTTCTCGAGGAAAGAGTTGCTAGACCGAGGCATTAGAGTTACCAGGTTGAGGGAGGCTGTTTCTTTGTTACTTCTGAGGTGGGGAGCCACATATCACTTACACCGCATGGAAAGATTCATGGTCATTAGAGTTTGTGTATGTAGACTTGTTCTGATCTGGTTGATTGAGGAGTCTTGTCCATAGATTGGTAGAACTTAGAGGCTGTTGGGTTTTAAGCTTAAGTCCAAATAAGGTTCCGACACATTAATAATCCAAAGATCTGATCAAGCTCCATATCCCAATTTAATGAAGGCAAGTTTAATAATTCAACCTTGATCCATGTACATCCTCTTTTTCTTTTTCTTTCTTTCTTTTTCACTTCTTTTTAAAATAAGTGTTTGCTAAGGGACTAGCAAAGTTAAGCATAGGGGGGTGATGAATACCCATTCATCACTCTTTATTCTTATATTTTAGCTACAAAAACCTTTGCAAATGCATGTAGATATATGTAAATATCAATAATTACCAAAAGCATGCATTGTGTAAAAACCTATAATTAGCATGTTTTTGTGCAAAAATAAAAGAATAAAGATTAAAAAGAAAAAGAGGGAAATATTTAGAATAAATATTGAGCAACCTAACCCAAGGGAGGGCTCAGCATGGGCCTGACCGCATAAAAGCCAAAGTAGAGGGAGATAGGGGCTCTAGTGTAAATATCTATATAAATAAATAAAATTATATTTTCCCCACCCAAAAATTATGCTTGTACATATTTGTATATATTTATAAAATATTAAAAACAAAATAAAAATTTGAAAATTAAAAAGATCAAAAATACCCTTTCACCATGTACATAGACCATGCTTCTTTATTTATTTAACCTTGTAAATAAATAAAATCATTTTCTAAACTTTTTGTAAATATTCTATGCTATATATTGTAAGTAAATAAAACAAAAAGAATCAAAACAAAAATCAAATAAAAATAACAAAATTAAAATTACAAAAATATATTGTACAAATACCATGTATATAGATGTACATATCTATTTATTTTACCAATGTATATAAATAATAAAAATAAAATAAAAACACTCTTTTATTCCTTATTTTATAATAAATAAAATATAAAATAAGGATAAAATTGTATAAAAATAATAATTAAAAAATCAAAAATCAAAAACCCTAATTATGTACATATACCTGTATGGTACATATTATGTATATAGCTTATTTTTATTTCCAAAAATTAATTAAAAATCACCAAAAAAATAGAAAAAAAGAAAATAAAAATATTTCGTGTTTTAAGTTTTTTATTAATTCGACTATTTTCCACCTCAAAATAAATAAACGAATTTGGCCGCTCCTGATTGGTCCACGGGGGTTTGTTGACCCCGGTCAACTCTCCCCCGCGGACCCTTTTTCCTTCGGATCTGGCGGATGACCCGACTTCTCCATTCATTTCCCGCTCGACCCGATTGCCTAACACCTAAACCCCGGCTCCGTTTGACACCTCCCACATCCGACACCCTCGCCGGGCATCGACCTCGGGGTCCGCGCGCCACCGTGACCCTACCCGAGCCGTTCTTTTCGGATCCCCCCAACCTACTTAAGCGAGCTCCGCCACCAAATTCTGCCATCTTTGGCTCTCCATTCTTCATCCCGTGACCTCCACAGCTACCCTCGAGGTGACAGCTCCAGGTTGGCCGTGTCGCAGCGAGGAGAGAGTGGCCGGACCACTGATCCGGCGAATAGCTCCGCCGTAGCTCTGCCTTTGGTGTGAGCTCTGCGCCTCGGGCCCAGACGACCCTCGAGGCTACGACCGGGAGCTTCCCCAGCTCCAGCCCAGTCTACTTCGCCGCCCAGGTAATCCCTTAGCTTCCCCCTTTCATCCAATTTTCAGTTTGACCCAAATCGCACCGCCGCCGTTCTTCGTCGATTCCGACCACCTCGCGCATCCATTCGATCATCGGAATCCCCATCCATCTCCGCCTTCCATCCGCGCACCTTCTCCGCCCCTCCGTTCAACCCAGCTCGCACTGGAGCTGGGATTCGAATCCCCTCGCCGTCGCTTCGCCGGGGTTCGCCCGCACCGACGCACAGACCACCTCCACGACGCCTAACCGGGTCGAGGCATTTTGCCCTCGACCCGCGAAGCTCCTGAGCCTTTTTGTAGGACCAGAGGAGGCTATCTGAGGCCTCCCGACATTCAGACAGGATCTTCTCCTCCGCCGACCTCGCCGGAGCCCTCCAGGGCTCGGCTGGGCCATCGGAGCCGATCATCAGCTGCGGAGAATCATCGCGGACCTTTTCCGATCTTCAGAGGCAGCAGGGGAGGAGACCAGCGCTTGCACGAGGCCGGCGAAGCTCGCCGGCCGACTATTCTTCCAGCCTCTTCCCCGACCGTTCGATCGTCCTCGACCTCCAGTTCGTATCCAGACCGTTCACTTGAAGAGAGCCAGACACCGTCAGATCTTGGAGAGGCGATCAGGACCGTCCGTGCACGAGGGGTAGCCACCGAGCACCGCACCCGTTCGATCTTCCACGTGCCGTACCCTCAGCCGTCCGATCGCTGCGAGAGCCTCAACGTTGGAGCGCCAGCCATTTCCAGCCGTCCATCTACACACGTGGCGCGCATCCATCGGGCGACTTAATAAAGGTTAATTTACCCTTAGGCCCTTCCTTATCTTTCA
The DNA here is from genome assembly GCA_037367405.1 of Ottelia alismoides. Classification (NCBI taxonomy): domain Eukaryota; kingdom Viridiplantae; phylum Streptophyta; class Magnoliopsida; order Alismatales; family Hydrocharitaceae; genus Ottelia; species Ottelia alismoides. The sequence goes on from JAZKJV010007622.1 coordinate 77,653, forward strand.
TTTCGTTTTAGTCCTGTAATTATTTTCGTCAGTTATTTAGTTTTAGGGTATTTTGCATATTGGACCTCATACTTTAGATATTTGCACTTATACCTCTGTCTGTGTGGAGCCACGTGCTTCGTCACGTGTATGTTTGGGTTATTTGCAATATATTCCCTGTAGTTCTGGATGTTTAGAAATGAATGAAAACTTTTGAGTATTTGCATCTATGCCCCTGTGAATGTTTTAATTGCGCATGTGCGCTTATTTTAGGGTAATTTGCATTTGAGGTCCCCGGACTTTTGGTACGGGTTACCAATTAGTCCCCGAACCTTAGTTTTATTACATATAGGTCCCTGAGTGCCCCAGGCACGCGCTTGGCGCGTGACTTCTTGGGTTAATTGCACCAGGACCCCCAGAACTTTGGGTATTTGCACTTTGGTCCCTGTGCACAGTGCCCTCTTGTCATTTTTGAATAAAATATCAAATCATCTCCAAATCCAACGAAAATTTGACACATGGCTCCTGCCATGGTGTAGGATTTTTGTAGATTTTTGAGGACATTTCTGATCTTGTTTGCTATTTTTAAAAATTCAAAAACATTTATTTTTGGCACTGTTCAGTTTTAAAAATCACAAAAAAATAAAAAAACCCCCCTAAAAATTCTGTAAAAATTAGGTATTGTTTATCTTGTGTGCCTTGATTTTCTAGCCAATTTTGGCTATTTTTCATCACTGGAAAACCTTAAAAACTTAAAAACCATCAAAAACCATAAAAATTCCAATAAACGCATTAAAAATCCAAAAACAATAATTTTGGTACTCAAATTTTCCTTGTTTTACCTAGTTTACAGGAAAAATACCTCCAGGTCCTTTTTAGGTCCTTAGATACTTTATCTGGGTATTTTGGGCCTGGCTGGACAGCACCTTGCATTTTTGCTACTGTTTGATTTTTAGAAAATAAAATACACATCAGAAAAATTCCAAAAATTCACCAAAAACATTAAAAAACATAAAAAACGTAAAAATATTTTTGTCTGAATTTTTGCTTGCTTCTTGATGCATTAAATAATTTGTTGAAGTGTGCTTGCTTTTGCTTTTCTTATTTTCTTCACATATTAAAAATTCCAAAAAAAATTTAAAAACAATTAAAAACCACAAAAAAATGTTTTCCCCTTTTTCTCTGATTTTTTGACTACTTCGTAGGCCTTCGGCCAATCCGTGCTCCTTGAGTTCGACCCTGGGTGCTATACCAGGTAAATCTCATAGCAGGACCGCTTCCTCGCTTCGATTGATTTTATTGCTATTAGTGGTTCGATTTTTCTTGATTGACTTAGCCGAGTGATCGAGGTCGCAACGACCTATTTCTGTACCTTTACCTCTGTCGCTTGGCTCGTCATCAACCACCAAAACACGCCTCGTGTGAAACTGCGCAGATCTTCGATCCCAGCAAGCACATGTGATCCTCGTCGCGCTCACATCACAATGATATTATTTTTATCAACATGTGATACCCATATCTCCCACAATCGCCTCAAACATATCGCGATAAATGGATACCCTCAAACATGTCGCGTGTGAAATTGCTCAGATCTATAATGCGATCATGTGCATGTGATCCTCACTCTTCCTACATTATAATTGTATAATTTTCGTCGACATATGATACATGGATCTCCTAGAATCGCCCAAAACATATCGTGATAACTAGATGCCCATAAAAGATGCCCTACACAAAACTGCTCTAATCCTCGATCCAAGCATATGTGATGTTCCTTGTCTTGCCTACATCACAGATATATTTTTTATTCTACATGCAACAAATGGATCAATGAGAATTTTCCAAAAGATATGTGATATTAAATGGATTTTGGCCCAAAATCAGCCCAAACGCAATAAAATACCTCAATCGTGTAGTACACAGCACCCAAATCATGTGAATCCAACAACAAAAAGAGCTCGAAACCTTATCTATGATGTTGCTCCCTCGTGATTTTCTCTCACCTAGAATGACGCTTTCATAGCATTTCACGCAATATGCATGCCCCAGTGTTGATCCATGCATTGTGCTCTTTGAAATGACGCCTTCAGATCCTTTCTATCGATCGCCGAAATCTTCTCCAGTGGTGGAGCTCTAATGAAGGGGTGGAGCTCCTGTGATTGGTCTGCCCCCCCCCCCCCCCCCCGCCCACCCCAACCCCAATAGGTCCAGCTTTGGAATTGAATCCGGATCCAAAAGCCGTAAACCAACATGTTTTACGCATTACTTCCTCATGCGATTTTAAATTTTGATGTTCTTGAGCTCGTTGGAAAGGTCTCCATGAGTACTGTGTAAGATAGAGGTCAATTATCTGATTTGGACATTGGATCAGATCAGAAACTTAGGAAGAGTGAAATCATATACTTAGGGATCTTACATTATAAAAATCTCAAAGGAAGTCTCATCCACAAGACTTATATGTGAACAGTTTTCAAGCATAAAAATTCAAAATAGAATAACTCTATAAAAATCTCAAAGAAAGCGAAATCCATAAAAATCTCAAAGAGAATTCAACTAGTATTTTGATTCCACACCGACCATTAGATGGGAATATTTCTCCTACATATATGCCTCAGTCTTCCACATCACCTTTCAACGTCCCAATTTTATTACAAGATCTTGACTAAAAGAATCTGTTTCCGCCTCGACCTCTTGATCGCATAGTTTAGTACCAAGACAGTCTCCTCAGAAAGGAAACATTTGGCTCCACCACTAGTCCTCATGGTTGATCACGTGTGAAGAATCTCAGACATGCTTCCGTATATTCGACACATAAAACGCATCTTGTATATCCAACATGTATGGGGAATGGACCACTATGCAGGCCACCTTTCGGACTCAACCAACTAGAATGGTCCCCACAAAACTTTCACAATGAAACAAGTCTTCAACCTCAACTCGAGATCATGATGCCCTAACCGGCGTAAATTCTTCTGACATCTTTACACTATTAGCAATCTCCTTTTGGCAGTCCTCGTAATGCTAGGTGTCTCCTCTATAATATGTATATATACAAGCTAATGATTCCCACTTGCTCTTAACACAAAGGGGAGTCGTGCATCTTTACCCATACAAAGCCTCGAAGATGCTATGCTGGCGCTATCATAATAATCGTGTTATGTACAACTCAATTAATGGAAAGGTATCCCTCTAGGTTTCTTCCTACTCAAGAGTCCATACAACATACATTCCAATCTGAATAGCCTTCTCAGATCTCTTGTGAATGGTAATCTAAATCGAGAAGTATCTCGGCCTATGTATCTCTCATTATCTCTTCCCATTCGTGCAAAGTGAATTGCAACTCTATCGGATACAATTTCTTTGAACATACATTGAATTCTGATAACATGCTAGTATACAGTCTTGCCAGCTTGACTAGCATACCCAACATGATAATGAGATAAAATGGGATGACATGGTGTTCAACGATTGCTAATATCGCATCCTGGTCACCAAAAGCATGCAACAATGTTATGACAACTCCATGGAAATACTCTCCGGCTTCCATATAGGAATGTGTTGAACAAGATTTCACCACGGTCTTGTCAATCCACAATGCGGATCAACAGTTTTCGAAGCGACCTTAGACGAAACCCCAAATCAAACAGCGACCCACAACAAATAAATCAAGAAATGAAATGTAAATGTGGAGATAAAATTTATTATAACTCCCAATGTAAGTGTATAGTATGCAAGCATGTAGAGATCGAACACAGGGAGCACAACAGATAAATCGGGCAAAAAATGCAAAAATGTGATTGTGAACTATTTATCTATATGGCCTCTTTTTGTGGGTTTTAATTTTTTTATTTTATATTTTTATATTTTCATTTTTAATTTTCTAATTTTATATTTCCTTTTTAAAAATTGTATTTTTATATTTTTTCCTTTTTATAAAAGAGTGTAGTATATATGAGGCTATATATACGATATAGGCTATTATAGATATAAATATTAATAAAAATAATCAAAATAGATAAAATAAAGTATTTTTGTGTTTTTAGATATTTTTTTACTGTTCTTTTGATTTTCTAGGAATTTTTGTCAATTTTTATATCTTTTTAAAGTCAAAAATACCCTAAATAAGGATTTAATTAAATACCCAAAATTAAAATGGAGATGAAGAATAGATATCAGCATCAAAATTTCTCCGAACTAATTTTAATATATATACAATAATATGGAGAAAAATGAAATAGAAACACAATTTTTGGAATTTTCGAGAATTTTAAATATTTTTAGAAATGTTTTTAAGGGTTTTCAATTTTTAGGTGTTTTCTTTTATAATTTTCAATGATTTTTGGTCTGGAGTTGTAAAATAGTTAAATAAATACAAAATGCATTTTTTTGATTTTTTTCAAAAAGACTTTATATATTTTATGTATTTTTTACTGTAGATAGGGATGTTTTTGGCTATTTTTTATTTTTAATAAATATTAAAAAATCCTAAAATTGCAAACTAAAAAGAGAGCATGAACGAGCGTGCAATTAGTAGCATATATGTATTTTTTGGATTTCTAAGCAAAATAGCAATTTAAAATAAATACAAGAAATAAAGAGAAACTACATCCCTAACAGGGGTATTTTTTAAAATAATACAAAGTATATGGGCCTAGCAGTAATTTTCACAAAAAATTATAACGTGAAAAAAAAGTTCCAACTTTAAAGAATAATACAAAAACTACTCGAGGTATGCCTGCAAAATACCCACCTCAAGTGGGCGGCCACGTGAGGTGAGCCGGCATGATCCTGAATGTAAATACTCAAAAGTATGAGGGCTTACTTGAAAAATTTACAAAATTAAATAAAAGCAGAGGAAAGTTTTAGTGCTAATACCTAATTACAAAAATTTACTAGGTAGAAAATGCAAATTACTCAGCTAATGCGGCATCAAATGGCTCATAATCATTCACTTACGCCACGTGGCATGTCTGCACGCTGCGATGACGGTTCATCTTTGATGATCGAGATCAAATCCCACGAAGGAGATATATGGCTCAGGTGGTCATCCAACGGTGGCTGCTGCAACTGGGGCGGCTAACGGATCCAATGACGGAGATTGAGGGAGGAAGAACAAGGAAGAATGTCGGGGAAGACGAATTTCGATCCCTTCTCCTTCGCATCTTCGGTGTTCTTTGAAGCTCAAAAATCGGCCAGCTGCTCCTGGAAGGATCCTCAACCGAATGGCAGTGCCAAAATGGCAAAGAGAGTGTCGGTGCACCGTCGCGAGGTAAAAGGGAGTTGGCGGCTCCAGGTACCTCGATGCCTCCAAAAATCTACCCTAACGGGGGTCTCGAGCCTCTAGCACCTGCAAGTAGATAAAGCACAAGAAAAAGGGGGCTCTGGGGCTCTTATTGGCGAATGGGAGCGATAGGTGGAGCGTGGCAGAGCTCTCCGATGGAAGGCGGCAGAGGGAGAGCAGGGATCTCGACCCTGATGGAATTGAGGGGAGCTGGAGGTGGAGAGAGGCGTAGAAGGTGAAAGGGTAGCAAAATGAGTTGGTTTGGTGGTCGGTCACAAGGTTGGAAATGATTGAAGGAGTTCACCGGAGCGGGGCTCTAGTGAACTATGGGTTGGTGACTAACACTAGAACACGTAATGAAAATGCAAACTAACAACGGGATGAAACCTAGAGACTAAGAAAACCTATAAAATGCAAGAAAAGTTATACCTCGATGGCCGAAAGACCAGAGATCGAACCACAATGGCGGTGCTCCACCGGAGGAAGTGGTGGAAGCACCTAGAGGCTTGCCAGAGCCCGCCTCAAGTAGCTGGAGGGGAGTTGTCACCTCCCCGGTCTAGAGCACGGCAAGAGAGAGGCCAAACCAAGGACAAAAGGTGTTCCAAAAAATGAAGGAAGTCGGATTGGGGCTTTAGTACAGGGAGATGGAGTGGCTCCAAAGATTGATGGGCATCGGGCGATTCAGTGACTCATTGACGAGTCGCTGAATACGTGATATAATTTGGGCACGTTGTAGTATGTGTACTTAACGAGTTAATGATGAATCTGTGATTCGTCACTCGTAAAGTTGAAAATAGAACCTTGTTCCCGAGTATGTAGCAGCATATTTCCCTTTATTTTGCATAAATAGCATTCATGCATCAATCGACAATACATGCATTTTAGCATTCATATTTGCATTTAATAAGAAGCCAATTCATTTGTAAAATCTACTTGTAAAACATCAACCAATAATTCACCTAATTATTTTGTATTTTAAATTCCCTATGAAATCAAATAACACCTTCCTTATACTATGTACTTTATTAGTTAAAGGAAGAAGGCCAAAATTCCATATCTTGTAAATTACCCAATAAAGACCCAAGCCCCTGGACCTTAGATTGACAAGATCCCTCTCATACAAACTCCGAACTAGGTCTACTCACCTTCAGATTAATACACATCCAGAGACCTTTAAAATGAGACTAATTTTATTCAATTCGGAGCTCGAATGCAAAACTTGGGTTTTTGGGCCCCTTTGTATACTATATATATGTATATTGGTGCTCTTATATTTTTGTATCATATCTGACCTCATCTCCATTTTTGGTCAACATGAAACTTGTAGATCTCATTGAGATCTACAACTTTCATGTTATGAGTTTTTTCAAAATCGGCCTTCTTCTCTCTCTAAATTCACTTTCTTTCTCAGCCACTCAGAGCAGGCCACGTGGCGTCCTCTGATTGCGCCACGCATCCCGCTTCTTTGTGCGCCACACGTCCAACCTTCCCCGCCGTCCGATCACTCGCCCCCTCTATTGATCTGGGTCGTTCATCATCGCATTGCCTCCCAACCGCCCGATCTAACCATGGATCTCATCTGGATCGTCCCTTCGTGCTTCGCCCTTAGCACGCCACGTGGTGCATTAGGCGCCCTCCGATCATCGCCAGAGGCCCTCAATCCTAGCCCTCCATCTCGCACTATATCTAGACCCGTCAATCAAAACCCCGGACTTCATCTCCGCGTACGCTAGTGCCTCGACCTGCGCCCGCCACATTGCACGCTATGTGCCCTTGATCTCGCTCGGTCGATCTAATCTTCACCCTTCGCTTCCGCCCCTCTCCCGACCGTTAGATCGCTCGATCCAACGGTCGATACTTCGTCTCCTACCTCCCGCACACCACGCGCCCCACGTCGTCCACCGTGCGCGAGGGCTGCGCCCTTTCTATTTTGGGCACCACTCCGACCACCATGTCCGCCCCCTAGCACCACCACTATACAGCACACTCTTCCCTCATCCTCGCCAACCCCCTCGTTCACTATGAACGCCCTCAACCTCGCTCCACGATGCCACCAACCCCACCTCCTCGCTACCTACGTCGTCACCTTCATCCTATAAATACTTCGCCTCCGTCCACCTTCACTCCTATCCGCCATTACGAGAGGTATCCTGGAGCTCAGAGCCAACCATCGGTGACAGCAATTGAGTATGAAACCGAGCGAAGATAGGCTTCCAGCTCCGGCGAGATCCACGACGTTGCCACGTCGTGCTGCAGCTTCTCCGATGAGCTGCTTGAGCTCGGGCCCCCAACCGTCCCTCGAGCGACGACCAGGAGCACCGCATCGAGCTCCATTCCACAGGTAGACTCCTCCATAGCCCTCTCGATCTTCTCCTCATGTTTCTTGATTTGTCTCCGGTTTTATTCACAATCAATACTCCATTTCACGCTTCTTCGGCCATCCTCCGAGCTTCGCCTCGGATCTGGCATCTTCGCGCACCAGTCCTTTAGCCCCGACGACACATTCCACCATACGCCGACGAAAGCTCTGCCATCTTGGCGGAGCACGATCACCGGGCCACTTCATCACCTCTCAGCCCTCTCCCCGCATTCACAGGGGACCCACGAGCATGTAGCATTCTCGAGTATGTAGCAGCATATTTCCCTTTATTTTGCATAAATAGCATTCATGCATCAATCGACAATACATGCATTTTAGCATTCATATTTGCATTTAATAAGAAGCCAATTCATTTGTAAAATCCACTTGTACAACATCAACCAATAATTCACCTAATTATTTTGTATTTTATATTCCCTCTGAAATCAAATAACACCTTCCTTATACTATGTACTTTATTAGTTAAAGGAAGAAGGCCAAAATTCGCTATCTTTTAAATTACCCAATAAAGCCCCAAGTCCCTGGACCTTAGATTGCCAAGATCCCTCTCATACAAATTCCGAACTAGATCTACTCACATTCAGATTAATACACATCCAGAGACCTTTAAAACGAGACTAATTTTATTCAATTCGGAGCTCGTATGCAAAACTTGGGTTTTTGGGCCCCCTTATATACTATATATATGTATATTGGTACTCTTGTATTTTTGTATCATATTTGACCTCATCTCCATTTTTGGTCAACATGAAACTTGTAGATCTCATCGAGATCTACAACTTTCATGTTTTGAGTTTTTCCAAATTTGACCACCTTCTCTCTCGAAATTCACTTTCTTTCTCAGGCACTCAGAGCAGGCCACGTGGCATCCTCTGATTGCGCCACGCAGCCCGCTTCTTTGCGCGCCACGCGTCCAGCCTTCCCCGCCGTCCGATCACTCACCCCCTCTATTGATCTGGGTCATTCATCATCGCATCACCTCCCAGCCGCCCGAGTTAACCATGGATCTCATGTGGATCGTCCCTTCGTGCTTCGCCCTTAGCACGCCACGTGGTGCATTAGGCGACCTGCGCCCGCCACATGGCACGCCCTGTGCCCTTGATCTCGCTCCACTGATCTAATCTTCACCCTTCGCTTCCGCCCCTCTCCCGACCGTTAGATAGCTCAATCCAACGGTCGATACTTCGTCTCCTATCTCCCACACACCCCGCGCCCCACGTCGTCCACCGTGCGTGAGGGCTGCGTCCTTTCTATTTTGGGTGCCACGCTGACCACCATCTCCGACCCCCTGGCACCACCACTATACAACACACTCTTCCCTCATCGTCGTCAACCCCTCGTTCACCTTGAATGCCCTCAACCTCGCTCCACGATGCCCACCAACCCCACCTCCTCGCTACCTACGCCAACACCTTCATCCTATAAATACATCGCCTCCGTCCACCTTCACTCCTATCCGCCATTACGAGAGGTATCCTGGAGCTCAGAGCCACCCATCGGTGACAGCAATTGAGTGTGAAACTAAGTGAAGATAGGCTTCCACCTTCGGCGAGATCCACGACGTTGACACATCGTGATGCAGCTTCTCCGACGAGCTGCTTGAGCTCGGGCCTTCTACCGTCCCTCGAGCGACGACCAGGAGCACCGCATCGAGCTCCATTCCACAGGTAGACTCCTCCATAGCCCTCTCGATCTTCTCCTCCTATTTCTTGATTTGTGTCCGATTTTATTCGCTGTCCATACTCCATTTCACGCTTCGCCGGCCATCCTCCGAGCTTCGCCTCGGATCTGGCATCTTTGCGCACCAGTCCTTTAGCTCCGACGACACATTCCACCATACGTCGACGAAAGCTCCGCCATCTTGGTGGAGCACGATCACCGGGCCACCTCATCACCTCTCAGCCCTCTCCCTGCAATCACAAGCGACCCACGAGCCCATTCGCACGCCTTGGTTCTTTCACTAACCCCTGCAAGTGCATCATCTTGGATTGGTTGGAACCTCATCGGAGCTCCCTTCGAGCTTCTCCGACGCTGCTCTCCAGATATGTTCAGCCACTCCTGAGACCACTGGTGGACCCCCTACACTCCCACGACTCTTCCCGGCCACTTAGGAGCCACCGGCTACCTCCACAGACGTCCAGAGGAGGCAGAGCCAGAGATCCTTCGCCGGAGCACAGCCCTCTCCGCTGCAGGAGGCGACGGACCAGTTGAGGAAGAAAAGCAGCAGCCGTCCGATCTCCTTGATCGGACGGTCTAGAGCAAGCCACGCCGCCCACGTCCCGGAGCCGTAGGATCAGGAGGATCCCACGCATCTGGTCGCGCCACGTCGCCAATCGCCAGAGCTTCAGGGGACGTTGGATCCACCCTAATCTAACTGTTCGACGCCCGCCATGCCTCAGCTTCCAGGGTCGTTGGATCTTCACTTGATCCACAGTCCACATCGAGCCACGTCGCCCGATCCGAGCCTCTTCCCCGACCACCAGGCTCGGATCCCCCGAAGCTACTCCGAGCCAAGTCCGAGCCTCCAAAGCACCCGAGCCTCAGCCTGAGCCTCCGAAGTCCACCAAGGCAAGGACCCCCACGTGACCTGCATGTACGTTATGGGTATTTTGTAGCGAGGCCCTTGGAAGTTTTCATAATTACATTTCACTCCCTGTCAGGAGACCCCTCGTGAGGAGCACGTGTTCTGTGGGAAATTTGCATCCACCCCCTCAACATTATAGGTAATTGCATATATGTCCCTGTCAGCACGTTTTAGTTTTATGAATTTTATTTCTTGTTGATGCAAATAGGCCCCTGTATTTGCATGCATATTTAGGCATTCACTCTAACTCATTTTTCAAGTTTGAAAATTGCATTGTGTGGCTTAATTTTTCCTCTCTCATATGTGACACTTGGCATATTTTTGTGGGAGTAGTGGTTTTTATTATTAATTAATTGATGAAATTTCCTCATATTTTGACCATTTAAGCCTATTTATTTGTAGTAATTTCTCTGTGACCCCAAAAATCGCCAGAAATTCACATTAGACTGAGGATAATTAAATTTACATTGTGTCCAAAAATCATCTATTTGCACGCATCTTGAGGCCTGAATAAATCCTTTTGTGACTTCCTCAATTAATTTTTAATAGGTTCATTTGACATAGAAATTTAGGTCTATTAATTTTGCTGGATTCTTCACACTTGGATCTATCTAGGATAATTTTTATATCTGAAAATATTGTGATTTGATATTTATTAAAAATAATTTAGTTAAAATCATCTTGTATCCATTTTAAATTCGTAGTAAATTCATCCAGTGTCATAAAATTCTAAAAAAATAGTGTAGCTTAATTCCATCATATTTCACCATCTGGGTAAGTTTCATAATTTTTGGAATCAATTTGACCATCTTTCTGAATTAACTTGGAAACTGGCCCAATTTTACATGTGTCTTTTCTTTCTTGCATAAAATATATTGACAAAAGACCAAAAATATCTTCTAAAAATCCGATCTTAGGAATTTGCTTATAATCTACCTAAGGAGATAGCTGCCTCCCTGAGTTCGACCTTGAGCTTGTTCAAGTAAAATAAATTTGCCACTCGTGAATAAATAAACATTAACTAAAAGTGGTTTTTGATCTGCTCTTATTATCCGATTGCAACGAACAAACACAACTATTAATTTGACCATTAGATTGATTAAATTAACAAGGGTAGTAGGACGCATGCCAAAATGGCGTCGTTGCCGGGGAGGCACGGCTTAGGTTAATTGCAGTTAATTTTTGAGAGTCTGATTTTCCATCCCCGGGTAGTCTGACCCCCGATTTTCTTGTGAATATTTTTCTGTCCTTTAAATTTTGTATTTTTGGGTCATCCTCTATCTGAGCTCAATTTGTTTTTGTGCGAGGAACACGAGGAGTCGAAGACGCTTCGAGGAACTTGTATCTTTGAACTTTTTGAGGGATTTGTGAGGAATTGTAATTTTCCTTCTTCATTATTTTTTGCATTATTCCAGTAGTTCCCGTTCGGGTTCTCGCGTGTGTAAACATAGTGGAACCATGTCCCCGTCTGATGTGTGGATTGAATTTTTAGAATAGGCTTGCACTAGCGGCTCCTCGAGCCACTCTAGGATTTGTTTGTGCTCGTAATTTCTAAGACCACACATCACTTAAAAGACACACTTAGACCGCAGATCCAGTCAAATTGAACCTGTGCTATACTCACTAATAGAGCTGCCTGTCTAGGAGTGGATTTTATCGTCTGCATTTGCATATAGTATAAAAATTTCAATTCTATTCTACATCCTGCATAAAAGCGAAGGGATCACTGTAAGTATTCTACACTCAGCATACACATCATTGCTTTTTCGTGCATCAGCTTTTTTCGATTTCTCTCCCTTGATTTTCCAAACTTAAGTAAAAGGAAATTGGTACTGGACGATAGGCGTGCTGTGTGGATTGGACTAAAATAGTGATAACTTAATTTAAAACCGGGACTGCTAACATTATTGACCAAAAAAATCAATAAAATTGGAAATTCTACTTACGGGAGATTAACCCCGACGTTGTTTTCAGGCTGAGTAAGGGTACTTGAATGTGTGAACACCTTATGGCAGAGCCCAAATCCCTGCCTTCCATATCACGTACCAACTGATCCTAGTAAATATCACTAGTTGAATATTTTCAGGTTCATTGACTAGTACCAAGTAGCCACCGCTTGTTCACAGGTAGTCAGGGGTGAACCAGCGGTACTTCGTGACAAGTTTCTAGTAACCCTTGGGGACGAAATTCCAGCCTTGTCAGCCTCTGCCTGCTTGCAGGTAGATAGGGGCATGGTCTTTGAATCGATCAACTTGGGATAGGAGCGAAGAAAGGATGGACGTAGGTATCTTAGGCGACAGGTTAAACAGGGAAGATGCATCCGGCTTTGAGTCGACTTCCCTCTAGGCCACGTAACCATTGCTATTTGCTTGAAAATCATACTTAAAAACAACCAAATTAATTGAACTCGATTTTGGGTCCTTCACCGTGTTGAGTGTGAAAATACAGATTTGGATTGAATTGCTTGCTTCAGGTAGGAGTAAAATCCTATCTTTACTTAGAACTCCCAATTCTTCTCGCCAATCCAAGATGACTGACTGGGGGAATATCGACACATTATTCGCCAATCTCTCTTTGAGCCCCCCACGAAACTCATCTTCACCGACCCAAGTGCAACTTCGACCACCCAGAGCTCATGACCCTCTTGAGTTCTGGATCCCTCACACCCAGGGTGGTTACTCTCAAACCAACCCTTTCATCTCCTCTGAGATTACCGAGGAAGACCATCGCCTCGGTAAGAATCCCTTCCTTAATATGTCCTCTAACCAAGACCATCTTCTTTATACAGGACTAGAGGACAAGATGCCACCTAAGTGACCCCCAGATGAGGAAGAACACCGAGATAACCCACTACAGCAAATCCTTGCCCGTCTTGCCACTGCCGAACAACAGAATGCTGATCTTACAGCAAGGATGGGACAGATCATCGCAGCGGGAGGAATCGACCGACCAATGGTTGATGCTTATAACCCAACGGAAAACAAGATGCACAGTTGGTTGGCACTAGCAGTTCCCCCCGAAGCGTTCGAGCTCAAGCCCCACTTTCTTAGCCTGCTTTCGAAGTTTAATGGAAATGCAAACGAAGAACCATATGCCTTCCTCAGAGATTTCAAGCTGGTTTGCAACAACCTTAGTCACCCTAGGGTTGGCCAGGATTACATTCGGCTGAAGGCCACCCCATTTGCCTTAGGAGATAAGGCAGCACATTTGCTGAAGAACCTAGGGGTGATGTGTACAACCTGGATGCAGTTCAAGGACCTTTTCCTAAAAAAGTTCTATCCACTCAGTAGGACTGATCAAATGAGAACAAAGATCGCAAGCTTTTCCCAGGGACCCAGCGAACCATTCCACGAAGCTTGGGATAGGTTTAATGACCTCATTCAGAAATGCCCGTACCATGGCATTTCAAAGGCGATCTTAGTCCAGACATTGTTCTGTGGCCTGACCCCGAAGATGCAGGGGTTAGTTAGTGCCACCTGTGGAGGAAGCTATCTGAACTAGAATGAAAATGTTGTATGGAAGATCCTAGAGCAGATGGAGGAAACAAGCAGATCTCAGGCCACCCAGCCTATCAGTTGTCTCCTTCGAGCCTCACCAACGAGACAACCCAGCGGACTGTAACGAATTTGACAGAGGACCTTATCCCTAGCATGGGGATAATAGCAGATAAATTAACCATGGTCGAGCAGATTCACAAGAGGGTCACTGACCTTGAGTCTCTCTCTAAATTGCCGAAGCAAGTGGAGGAACTTACTGAGAATGTAGCTAAGATAAAGCTACCTTCCCCTTCTGCACCACCTGTACCTGTACACCGAGTCCATCTTGTACAGAACAGGCATCGGGGCTTCAGAGTAGCTGGGTAGAGGAGTAAACTTATACTCAGCAGGACCAGCATGCACCCCCCACAAGTGGAGACAGGATACGAGGAGCCTCCGCAGGTGTTCGAGATCAACAAGATGTGGTACAACCATGACCCTGTCGGCAGACAGTCGGAGATAGGGAACGGTCAGCCACACCGACCTTCCCTAGCTTACCAGGAAAACAGCTCCGTCCCTGGACCGCGCTTTGTTCAGTCCAAGCCCGAATGAGGGTACCAGCCTCAGCAGCACCAGCAGTCGTAGCGTACATTCCAGCAGGGCCTGTCACTGTCACATCATCAGCAACAGTATCGGCATGGCCAGCAGGGCCAGTATAGGGCCTCATCTTCAAGACAGCATCAACCTGCCCAACCCACCGAATTGGACTCCCTCACCTTGGCGATCCAGATCCTGACTGATAGGGTCCAACAGATTCAGAATGACTATCTGGATATGAGAACCTATCTAAATCGTGTTTCTCGTAATCAGGACCAACAGATGGCGCCAAAAACCCCAATTCCCGCTCAGGTTCATGCCAACCCGAACAGCCTAAACCCGGGCCAGAACCGACCTCGAGATCAGGTATACTGTTCAGGTAATTCTTTATCTGAACATGAGATCCTTTCGTATAATAATGTAAATCATATGTCCCTCAGGAGCAGAAGGACCGTGATCGTACCTGATCGGGCAAGGGCACCAGAGGAGGAAGCCGCCAAGTCTCTACCTGAGCAGAACTTGGAGGCTGAGGAATAGTAGCACCATCATCACCATCTCCGATAGAAGAAGAGGATTGTTGAGTCCTCAAAGAAGCAAGGGAACCACACAAGTAGGGAGTCCACTGAAACCGATGAAGAGCCTGCACCTCCATCTGAGGAGGATAGTCCAGCAGTCGCGGAGGATGCATCACCGGTTTCACATCAGCATTTTCCTTTTCGTCAGAGTTCGAGTCCTGTACAGAACTCAGTTCCCTCTTTGAATGAAAATATTTCAGTTTCAAAATCTGAGTTGGAGTCAATAATCCCTTTCCCCGAGCTCTTAAGGGTGGAAAGAAGAAAACTAAAAAATCTAAAAAAACGACCCTGAGATGGCAGAGTTTTGTAACAAACATATTAAGGCCACAATTTCTTTTGACAAGTATGTGGAGATTACACCTGCATTTCAGAAATACCTTAAGGTGAGATGCACGCCTACTAGGGTTAGCAGGAAGACCAAAAGTCGTGTTGAGAAACACATTCTGTTGGTGGCCACGACTTGTGTAATAAAGAACTCGTTTCTAAGGAAACGAAGAGACATGGGTGCACATTATGTGGTGAATCATGTCGATGACATTGCGTTTGCACGCACTCTCCTAGACAACAGCTCCTTAATCAACTTAATGCCTACAGCTCTCTATGAGCGGCTTAATCTCGAACCTTTTAGGAAATCTAGAGCCCTCCTTCAGTTCGCTGATAAAACAACCAAGAGGTCCCAAGGAGAATTGAGGAATGTTGTCATCAAAGTCGAGGGTCAAGAATACATGGTAGACTTTACTATCTTAGATATGGAAACCCCTCACAATTGGAGAGATTCCCAGATCATCCTAGGCAAGCCCTTCCTCAGAACAGCGGGGGCCTTGTTTGATTACAAGATCGGGAAGATCCAGTTCCAAACTCCAGGCGGAGATGAGGAACTTGAGATGAAGCAAACCAGATGGCAGAGACTGGATTCCGAATCCAGCACCGAGTACTCTTCATCCAAAGCAGACTGCGACCATGTAGACACAGTTGGGACATGGAGAAAGAACCCAGCCAGCACCAATGAGTCCCTCCCCTCCGGAGATGATCTAGTGCATGAGTCAGTTTGCGAGGTTCTTAGAAACGAGTACAGCTCAGAACCTGCATCCCCCTACATCTTCGATGACTTAGAGGCACAGCTGGGTCTGTCAATCCTTCCCTCTTTAGGACAATCAGAAGATGAGGATGACGAGTCGGACGTGGCTTTTGCCGATTGCATGGAATCCTTTGACGATCTGACTCCAGAGCTGAATGGCTTTGTGACAGTAATTTCAGAGACAGATCCAGCCACTTTCAACACTAAACCAGATTCGATTGAGCCAGACTTCCTAGACGACCACACATTACCTGAGCTCAAGCCTTTACCCACAACACTAAAATATGCCTTCCTTTTGGGTCAGGAGAAGAAATATCCGATCATCATCAGTTCGTGATTGACCGAGGAGCAAGAATCTCGCTTGCTAGAGATCCTGGAGAAAAATCGCAAGGCGATAGGCTGGAGCATTTCCGATCTCCATGGGATAAATCCCGCTCTATGTTCGCACCATATCTACTTGGAGAATGAAGCTAAACCCTCTTGTGAATTCCAACGTTGTTTGAATCCAAATTTACAAGAGATAATGAAGAAGGAGATAGAGAAATGGTGCAACGCGGGTTTCATTTATCCCATCTCCAACTCTAAATGGGTGGCCCCGATCCATGTTGTCCTGAAAAAGTCGGGAATTCAGACGACCACCAACGAGGATGGAGAGGAGATCGTGACACGATTGCCCACGTCGTGGCGCGTCTGTGTGGATTACAGATGCCTGAATGCTGCGACGAAGAAGGATCATTTCCCCCTACCGTTCATTGATCAGATCCTAGGGAGACTAGCGGGGAAAGAATTCTTCTGCTTCTTGGATGGGTTCTCGGGCTACAATCAAGTAGCCATAGCTCTGGAGGACCAGGAAAAGACCATGTTCACATGCCCCTTTGGTACCTATGCTTTCAGATGCATGCCCTTTGGGTTATGCAAAGCTCCAGGTACTTTTTAAAGGTGCATGATTGCTGTATTCGCTGAAATGGTCGGCGAATTCCTGCAAGTCTTCATGGACGACTTCTCAGTCCACGGCGATTCCTTCGAATCCTGTCTTAAGAATTTGGACCGAATCCTCAAACGTTGTTGTGAGGTTAATCTGGTGTTCTCCTGGGAGAAAAGTCACTTCATGGTGACGGAGGGTAATGTGTTGGGCACGTCATCTCCAAGAGAGGAATGGAGGTTGACCCTGCGAAGGTGGATGTGATCAGACGACTCCAGCCACCAACCAACGTTAAGCAGTTGCGGTCGTTCCTCGGGCATGTCGGATTCTATCGGAGATTCATCAAGGATTTTTCTAATATTGCCCGACCGCTAACTGAGCTTTTAGGGAAAGACATGGAGTTTATTGTTGATCACAAATGTCTTGAGGCCTTTAAGCTATTGCAAGGAATGATCATGGACGCCCCTATCCTACCAGCCTCAGATTGGTCTCTACCTTTTGAGATCATGACGGACGCCTCAGATTTTGCTGTTGGGGCTGTGTTAGAACAAAGGAGGGATGGCATCCCATTTTCAATACACTACGCAAGCAAAGTGCTTGATACCGCTCAGCGTAACTATACAGTTACAGAAAAGGAGATTCTTGCGGTAGTGTTTGCCTTGGACAAGTTCAGATCTCATTTAATTGGGTCCAAGGTAATTGTGTTCACCGACCACACAGCACTATGGTACTCAATGGAAAAGAAGGACGCGAAGGCGCGTCTTCTTAGGTGGATCTTTCTTATCCAGGAGTTTGATTTAGATATCCATGATAAACCTGGAAAGAAGAACGTAGTAGCTGATCATCTCTCCCGTCTCGAAGATCTTAATACTTCCGAGGATTCACCAATTCGAGACTCCTTCCCTGATGAGTCGATTTTTGTTGTCGACTCACTCCCATGGTATGCCAATATCGTGAACTATCTTGTCCCCAAGAAGGTTCCCGAGGATTGGCCCAAGAGCCACATTGACCGACTGAAGTCGGATGCTAGACACTACCATTGGGAGGATCCGATCCTTTTCTTTGAAGGACCGGATTGTGTCTGGAGAAGTTGTATTCCTCAGAAGGAATACCAGAGTGTCCTTTCTTTATGCCACAGCTTGGAGGCAGGAGGACACCACTTCGGGAAGAGGACCGCATGGAAGGTACTTCAGTGTGGCTTTTATTTGACGACTCTGTTTAGCGATGCCATCACCTTTACGAAGTTGTGCCCAGTATGTCAGAGAATGGGAGGAACCGTTGGTTCCAAGGATGAGATGCCGATGCAGCCTGTCATCATTTGTGATTTCTTTGACGCCTGGGGCATCGACTTCATGGGCCCATTCCTTGTTAGCCACGGATTCGAGTACATCCTTCTTGCGGTAGACTACATGTCTAGGTGGGTGGAGGCTATCCCAACCTGAGCTGCAGAAAGCAGGACTGTCTGTAAATTCATCAGAGATCATATCATCTCTAGGTTCGGGATCCCCAAGATGTTGATATATGATGGGGGTAGCCACTTTGTAAACAGAGATGTGAAGAAACTTTTGAAGGACTACGGCATCGAACACCGTGTCGCTAGCCCTTACCACCCACGGACTAATGGTATGGATGAGGTGTCAAATAGGGAGGTGAAAACTATATTGCAGAAGCTTGTCTGCCCAGACAGGAAGGACTGGTCCCAGATCCTGGATCAAGTCCTATTGGCTTATAGGACAGCTTACAAGACACCGTTAGAAACCTCCCCATTCTGAATGGTATTCGGAAAGCCGTGCCATTTGCCCGCAGAGTTAGTGCATAAATCAGAATGGGAAATCAAGAAGGTCAATTGGAACACGCACCTTGGGTAGAAGCAGAGAGAAATGAATCTGAACAAGCTTGTGGAAGTCAGAAACCGCGCATACGACAACAGTTTGGTGTACAAGGACAAGGTTAAGCGTTGGCACGATAGATATATCAGACGAAAGACCTTTGTTCCTGGACAGAAGGTATGATTGTTTAATGCAAGGCTGAAGACCTTCCAAGGCAAGTTGAAGTCCAAATGGACGGGCCCATTCGTTGTCTGTGCGGTGCACGATAATGGATGTGTCGAGATCTCAGATCTCGCAGATGACGCACCGACATTCCTAGTAAATGGACAACTGTTGAAGCACTTCGTCGAAACCAATGAGCAGTTAGTCCATGTTGCGGAGATTGTATTCATGCGCGACACAGATTCAGCAGATACACATCAAGCCGCACATGAGACCTTGCAGTAGTGAGCTCTAGCCATCAGCAGCATCTTGAAAATTCGGACCTACACCACTGTATATACCAATCATTCCTGTACATTCTGTTCTCTCTCTCCCACGACTCTAATAACTCATTCTAGCTTTATCTATCTCCATCTATGACTATACTTAAGATGACCAGATCCTAAGTATAGGGGGGATGAGCCACCTGAGTCTGTTCTTTGTACATCCTGCAGATCACATCGGTTCTCATACTCACTCCTGTTTTATACTTAGGTTGAATAGAGCCTAAGTATAAGGGGGATTGATGCCCTCCATGTATATACTCATTCATTTCCCTTTTTGCCCTCGTTCGACCCATTTTTTGATCTTCTTCTACACTTAGGCTGCCATAGCCTAAGTATAAGGGGGTGGAGCGACTTCTATACATTATGTAATTTTAGCTCTCCTACGCTTAGCCTGAGTTGTCTTTTTCATCGCTTTTCATGCTCTGAGGACATAGCACATGCTAAGTATAGGGGGTGTGTATATATTACATATATACTTTACCCATAGCTCGTACTTTCGCATATTTTCGCGTATTTTTGTATATATTATGCAATAATTATGGGGTGGGTAAAAATTGGAGAATTTTTTTATAAAATACACTTGTATAATCTGTATAATACTCATAAAACACTTAGGAGGTATACCAAAGTCTAAAAAAATGCTTCTTATTTTACTCTTGCACATCATCTCTGCATCTGAAAAAGAGTCTTGCATTTCATTCATGTAGCATGTCATGTACCTCTCATCTGCATATCTTGCATATGCAAGGTGAAAAGCTAGTGGGTTAAGAACTAAGTTATGAATAGATGTTGAGGATAGACTTGATTTGACCTTAATCCACCTAATCTCAGAGGAACCTTATAGGAACTGGAGTTAAGATTTCTCATGTCAAGTGACTTAATTCTTTGAGTCCGCCAGTCTATGTTCACATGTCATCTTGATTAGTCCAAGTAGAATATGTCATGCACACGCATGATTCTTTTAGACAGTGACCTAACTTGGACAAGCACAATGCACGTAACTCTTCATTGATGAGGTGGTAAGGAGGTAGAATCCTTTAGCTTGGAGTAGTACACAGGTGGAAACATCCATCCTCCTCTAGGGAGGGTAGTGCATCTCAACCTAGTCTGGTGGTGTTGACATCTGAGGACAGGACGTTGTGGGTTGCAATAATGCTTCAAAAGAGGGATAGTCTACTGGCTCAAGAGAAAAAAACTCTGATGTACATGTTGCACCTTGTATATAGTTCGAAAAAAATGCAAGAACTCCAAAAAAGTAGACAGGCCAGATAGAAAATAAAATACCTGTCGGAGTATGTATATTAGCAAGAAGTCTGCAACTGGATGACTTGGCTACACTGGTCAGGCATCCCGGGATAGGTAGCTACACTGGCTACCGTCCATTATTTTCTCTACCCCCTCCTCTTGAGCTGGTCGCACTTGAACTTAGAAGGGAATACCCCGCTCCTCAAGGAAAGAGTTACTGAACTAGGTAATTAGAGTTACCTTGTTAGAGGAGGCTGTTTATGAGCCAGTTCTGATGTGGACAGCTATTTATCACTTACACAGTACAAGTAAGAATCATAGTCATCAGAAATTTACGTATGAGGATTTGTTCTGACCTGACTGTTGAGGCATCTTGAATAGAAGACTTGTGGAACTTGAAGTCTGTTAGGTCTTAAATTCAGATCCCAAAAAGGTTCGGCCACATAATTAATCTAAAGGTCAAGTCAAACTCCATTTTCAACTTTTGTTCATGATCTTGGTATGGAACCTGATCTCATTTCACTCTTGCATTTATTTAGTTGCTCGGGGACGAGCAAGGTTTAAGTATAGAGTGTTGATGAATCTGTGATTCATCACTCTTAAAGTTGAAAATAGAGAATTGTTCCCGAGTATGTAGCAGCATATTTCCCTTTATTTTGCATAAATAGCACTCATGCATCAATCGACAATACATGCATTTTAGCATTCATATTTGCATTTAATAAGAAGCCAATTCATTTGTAAAATCCACTTGTAAAACATCAACCAATAATTCACCTAATTATTTTGTATTTTATATCCCCTCTGAAATCAAATAACACCTTCCTTATACTATGTACTTTATTACTTAAAGGAAGAAGGCCAAAATTCCATATCTTGTAAATTACCCAATAAAGCCCCAAGCCCCTAGACCTTAGATTGCCAAGATCCCTCTCATACAAACTCCGAACTAGGTCTACTCACCTTCAAATTAATACACATCCAGAGACCTTTAAAATGAGACTAATTTTATTCAATTCGGAGCTCGTACGCAAAACTTGGGTTTTTGGGCCCCTTGTGTACTATATATTTGTATATCGGTACTCTTGTATTTTTGTATCATGTTTGACCTCCTCTCCATTTTTGGTCAACATGAAACTTGTAGATCTCATCGAGATATATAGCTTTCATGTTTTGAGTTTTTTCAAATTCGACCTCCTTCCCTCTTTAAATTCACTTTCTTTCTCAGCCACTCAGAGAGGGCCACGTGGCGTCCTCTGATTGCGCCACGCGGCCCGCTTCTTTACGCGCCACGTGCCCAGCCTTCCCCGCCGTCCGATCACTCGCCCCCTCTATTGATATGGGTCGTTCATCATCGCATCGCCTCCTAGCCGCCCGATCTAACCATGGATCTCATCTGGATCGTCCCTTCGTGCTTCGCCCTTAGCACGCCACGTGGTGCATTAGGCGCCCTCCGATCATCGCCAGAGGACCTCAATCTTAGCCCTCCATCTCGTACTATATCTAGACCCTTCGATCAAAACCCCTGACTTCATCTTCACCGCACGGTAGAGCCTCGACCTGCGCCCGCCACATGGCATGCCTTGTGCCCTTGATCTCGTTCCGTCGATCTAATCTTCACCTTCGTTTCCGCCCCTCTCCCGACCATTAGATCGCTCGATCCAACGGTCGATACTTCGTCTCCTACTCACGTACACCCCGTGCCCCACGTCGTCCACCGTGCACGAGGGTTGCGCCCTTTCTATTTTGGGCGCCACGTCGACCACCATCTCCGCCCCCTGGCACCACCACTATACAACACACTCTTCCCTCAACCTCACGAACCCTCTCGTTCACCATGAACGCCCTCAACCTCGCTCCGCGATGCCCACCAACCCCACCTCCTCGCTTCCTACGCCATCACATTCAGCCTATAAATACATCGCCTCCGTCCACCTTCACTCCTATCCGCCATTACGAGAGGTATCCTGGAGCTCAGAGCCACCCATCGGTGACAGCAATTGAGTGTGAAACCGAGCGAAGATAGGATTCCACCTCCGACGAGATCCACGATGTTGCCACGCTGTTCTGCAGCTTCTCCGACGAGCTGCTTGAACTCGGGGCCCCTACCATCCCTCGAGCGATGACCTGGAGCACCGCATCGAGCTCCATTCCACAGGTAGACTCCTCCATAGCCCTCTCGATCTTCTCCTCTTGTTTCTTGACTTGTCTACGATTTTATTCACCGTCCATACTCCATTTCACGCTTCGTCGGCCATCCTCCGAGCTTTGCCTCGGATCTGGCATCTTCGCGCACCAGTCCTTTAGCTCCGACGACACATTCCACCATACACCGACGAAAGCTCTGCCATCTTGGCGGAGCACGATCACCGGGCCACCTCATCACCTCTCATCCCTCTCCCTGCTTTCACAAGCAACCCAGGAGCACATTCGCACGCCCTGGTTCTTTCACTAACCCCTGCAAGTGCATCATCTTGGATTGGTTGGAACCTCATCAGAGCTCCCTTCGAGCTTCTCCGACGCTGCTCTCCAGAGATGTTCAGCCACTCCTGAGACCACTGGTGGACCCCCGACACTCCCACGACTCTTCCCGGCCACTTAGGAGCCACCGGCTACCTCCACAAACGTCCAGAGGAGGAGGTAGAGCCAGAGATCCTTCGCCGGAGCACAGCCCTCTCCGCCGCAGGAGGCGGCAGACCGGTTGAGGAAGAAAAGCAGCAGCCGTCCGATCTCCTTGATCGGACGGTCCGGAGCAAGCCACGCCGCCCACGTCCCGCAGCCGTAGGATCAAGAGGATCCCACGCATTTGGTCGCGCCACGTTGCCAATCGCCAGAGCTTCAGGGGACATTGGATCCACCCTGATCTAACGGTTCGACGCCCGCCACGCCTCAGCTTCCAGGGTCGTTGGATCTTCACTTAATCCACAGTCCACATCGAGCCACGTCGCCCGATCCGAGCCTCTTCCCCGACCACCAGGCTCGGATCCCCCGAAGCTACTCCGAGCCAAGTCCGAGCCTCCATAGCACTCGAGCCTCAGCCCGAGCCTCCGAAGTCCACCGATTCAAGGACCCCCACGTGACATGTATGTGTGTTTTGGGTATTTTGCAGCGAGACCCTTGGAAGTTTTCATAATTACATTTCACTCCCTGTCAGGAGACCCCACGTGAGGAGCACGTGTTCTGTGGGATATTTGCATCCACCCCCTCAACATTATAGGTCATTGCATATACGTCCCTGTCAGCACGTTTTAGTTTTATCAATTTTATTTCTTGTTGATGCAAATAGGCCCCTGTCTTTGCACGCATATTTAGGCATTCACTCTAACTCATTTTTCAAGTTTGAAAATTGCATTGTGTGGCTTAATTTTTCCTCTCTCATATGTGACACTTGGCGTATTTTTGTGGGAGTACTGGTTTTTATTATTAATTAATTGATGAAATTTCCTCATATTTTGACCATTTAAGCCTATTTATTTGTAGTAACTTCTCTGTGACCCCAAAAATCACAAGAAATTCACATTAGACTGAGGATAATTAATTTTACATTGTTTCCAAAAATCATTTCATTTGCACGTATGTCGAGGCCTGAATAAATCCTTTTTTGATTTCCTCAATTAGTTTTTAATAGGTTCATTTCACATAGAAATTTATGTATATTAATTTTCCTGGATTCTTCTCATTTAGATCTATCTAGGATAATTTTTATATCTGAAAATATTGTGATTTGATATTTATTAAAAATAATTTAGTCAAAATAACCTTACATCCATTTTAAATTCGTAGTAAATTCATCTAGTGTCAGAAAATTTTAAAAAAATAGTGTAGCTTAATTTCATCATATTTCACCATCTGGGCATGTTTCATAATTTTTGGAATCAATTTAACCATCTTTCAGAATTAACTTGGAAACTGGCCCAATTTTGCATGTGTCTTTTCTTTCTTGTATAAAATATATTGACAAAATACCAAAAATATCTTCTGAAAATCCGATCTTAGGAATTTGCTTATAATCTACCTAAGGAGACACTTGCCTCCCTGAGTTTGACCTTGGGCTTGCCCAAGTAAAATAAATTTGCCGCTCGTGATTAAATTAACATTAATTAAAAGTGGTTTTTGATTTGCTCTTATTATCTGACTGCAACGAACAAACGCGACTATTAATTTGACCATTAATTTGATTAAATTAACAAGGGTAGTAGGACGCACGTCAGTCAATCAGAACCGAGACAAGATCTCTATGAAGAGGACTCGGCTTTAATTTATATCCCCGGCAAGTCTTGGGTCAAACACAGGGAGGCGAAGGAACAACGTCGGGTTAATTCAGATAAATTAGATCGAGATTTTCCAAAGTTGATTTTTTTAATGCAAAAACAAATGTCAATGCAAAATGTGGGTGAACTAAGTTAATAAGAAAGCACACAATTTAACTAAATTAATTTTTATACAAATTAATTCAATTTAGCCAAATTATATTTTTGTAGTAAACTTAATCCAATGATGGATGCAATATATATTTTTTGGAATTTTTAGGGTTAAAATGCAATATTAAAAATGCATACTTTTATGGATTTTTTTCACAATTTTTCACACAAACAGTAAGCAAAAATCATGAAAAATTTACTGGAATGAAAATATGATGCAAGGATACTAAGTAATATTTTTGGAATTTTTTGATAAAATGAGAAATTTTTACGAATTTTATAGTGAAAACAGAGTGACGGTGAGTAATTAATTCCTAAAAATACATAATAACAATTTATCCAGAATGCGAATTATCTCAAAATGGTATTTATAAAAAGGAATCCAAGACAGTTGAAATTTTGCAAAAATGATGTACGTGGATTTAATTAAAAATCAAATATCCAAATTACTTTATAGTTAATTTCAAGCACAAGAACTCTATTTTGGATGGAATTTGGATAATAATTATAACATGCATCAAGGCATCATTATTGATTTTTTAAGAATTTTTGGAGCAACCATTAGTGAGATATGAATTTAATACCTCAAATTAGGTAAAAATATAGAAGTTCAGTTAAAAATTTTAATTAATTCATCATTGCTCACAAAAATACAAATAAATACAAAGAAGATAGAGAATTAGTTGCCCAACATCATACTATTTTTCGTTGAGTAAAAGATGCAATATTGAGGTCCAAATTGAAACATGAACGTAGGATTATCAGTGCAAAATAGAAAATAACTTAAGAAGAAAAAAAACCCCCCGAGGACTTGCTTGTAATTATAAAAACATCAAAGGAAAATGATGCAATTTTCACGAAATAAAAAAATACACAAAAGACCTTTCTTCTTCTTCAGCAGGTAGCGGCTAGGGTGCAGAGGCGGCCACGGCAGAGAACGGCTGGACAGCGCAGATGGCGACGTCGTACGTGCGGTCGCGGTGGGCGGTGCAGTGGCAGTTAAGGGGAGAGGCGGTGGTGCAGGGTTGCACGCTGATGGCACGTTGCTGTAGGCGGAGGAGGCCGCTGGTCGCGGGGGTGAGGGCAGTCGCGACCAACGAGGAGGGGGCGTGGACGGCTGGGACGGAGGAGGCGCACCGCCTGCGTAGCGGAGCTATAGTGACCACGACAGGAGGCGGCTGGAAGGAGAGGGGCAGCGGTGCCTCCTGACCGTGGTGAAGGGGAGGAAATGGCGGGCGGTTGTCCCCCTTTTTATTATTTTTTTATTTTTTTAAATTTGATGCGAATTTTTATTTTCTTTAATTTTAAATTTTTTTAATTTTTTTCTTAAATAGGAAATGATCAAATGCACATATGATTGAGGGGTGATAAAGGTAATGTAATAAAGAAATGATGATGATAGAGTGGGGTGATGGTGGTTTAGACGTGGTGTGCTAAAAAAATGTAAAGATACAAATGATGACAAGATGAAAATACTTACCTACGATGGAGACGGTCGCCTATGATGTGTGCTCACAAGAAGCACGGTCCTCACTCGAATCGCTGGCGAGCGATGAGCTCGAGCAGCACGTGGATGCGGCTGCGATGTTGTCAAATAAACCAACGGATCTCACCGGAGAGAGGGATGTCGTCGCTCGACCGCGGTTGCATCGCTGTCACCAATTCAACTTCGGGAACTAGGCTCTCCTCACATAAAGATGGATCAAGTGCAAAATGAGGAGGATGAGATGTATATAAAGAGAAAATATGAGAAGTTATTAAAGTGGTGGAGTTGAATGGGATGTTGTATTATTAATGGAGTTGAATGGGAGGTTGGATGAAGAATATGGAGTGGAATGGAAGTTATTAAAAAATGGAGTTGAATAGAAGTTGGTGGTAGAAGAGAAGATGTTGTAGAGAATAATAAATAAATAAATAATAAATAAAGTAGGCTACTATAGTATAATAAAATAAAGAGAAGAAAAAGAGTGGAGAATTTACAAAAGAAGACATACAACATGTACATTTTTTTGTTTGCTTTTCTATTTTATATTTTTTGTCTTTTTAATAATAGATATTTACAACAGAAAAATACAATAAAATACTAGAAGTAAAATACAACACGACAATTAATTTTTTGGATTCTTATTAATTAAGAAAGATAAAATAAAAAATGAAGAAAGAATGAGTATATGCATAATATACAATGTACATCTAGGTCCCAAAACTCAACTTTTGCAAATGAGCTCCGATTTTAATGAAGCCACTTCTGTTGGATAGATAATTTTCTAACTTGAACTTTAAAAGTGAGTTTGGTGAATTTGGAGTTCATACGGAGCGGGAATTTGGCCAGAAAGTTGGACTTTATGGCTTTTTCTCTTTGGGATCTAGGAGCATTTATTTGAGGTGAAATTTGTTTTGTATTTTTTATTTTATATACCTTTTTATGAACAAGTTAGAGAAAGAATTAACCAAAAACGAGTTGAAATGAAATTATTAAAAATACATGAAGTTTTAGGCTATTTATAGGTGAAAAACTCTTTTAATTTTGTGGCTTTTTTATTGTTAATTTATTTTGTACAATCTAATATACAATAATTAGTGTGTTTTATTTACAAGAATCATTTTGTTAATTTATTTATTTTATATACATTTATTTGAGACTTTACTCATGGATTTTGCTAAGATCAAGGTATTGAGATGATGAATCGTGGATTCATCACCCATTGATCTAAAAATCATGGGCGCGAGTAAGGTAGTGGATCAAGGAAGAAGTTGTCAGAAGGAATCCAAGTCGATTGGTGAAAGAATCGACTTGTAAAAAGTCGAGAAAAGTGGGTCAAAACTAGGGTTGTTAGGCTACAGGGCGTTTGACACCTCCAGGCTAGTCAGTTGACTAGGGTCAACTGACCAGGCTTCCTGGTTGGTCCTCACGGACCAATCAGAAAAAAAACATCCTGAAAAATAATTATAAAATAGATATTAAATAATAAATGATTTTATTAATTTTAGGTTGTAAAATAAAAAAATATCATTTTTTAGTATTTTATTATGATTTCATTTATTTTTTAGATGTATATAATTATAAGTTACTTTTTAGGGCTAATATATAGGTATATTCATCTATGTTTTTGTGTATTCCGTTTTTATTTTATATTTCTGATTATATTAATTTCGTTTATCATTTTATAAAATTATAACTTATTTTCATATAAATAAATATATTTTTATCATATTTGTGAAGTAATATATGCACTTAAATAAATAAGTTTATTTATTATATAGGTATAGATATAGGTATTTTATCTATGAATTTTATATACCTATTTTATTTTAATGTTTTCTTTATTATTTTTTAGTTTTAATATGTACACATATTATAAATAATATTTACAAAATTATAAAATTATAAAATTATAAAAAGAATAATAAATAAATAAAATGAACATTTTAATCTGGATTATTATACAATAGGGGTCCAAAACCTAAATTTCATACCTTAACTCCAAAAAATATGAAACCACCTTTATTAAAAGGATAAAATGGGGATGCCCCTTGAGGGGGAGCTAACTTGGCTCCCCCCACCCCATTTTAAATTTCTTACTTGGATTTTCATCAATATATCCCTATATTATGCTATAAAAATTTCATGGGAAACAGAGACTCATACGGCATCCATCCAGACGTGGTAGTTTTTAACAATTCTATTACCGTTAAAAAATGAGTGTCTGGATGGAGTTCGTAGGAGTCTCTATTTTGCACGAAATTTTAATAGCATAATATAGGGATATAGTGATGAATATTCACTGAAGAAATTTTCAAAAAAAAATAAAAAATGGGTGAAATGGCACGGGGGGGAACCAAGTTAGCTCCCCCTTAGGGTTGCCACATTAAACCCTTTAAAAAAGCTTATTAAAAGTTATATACAAGTAAAGGTGATTTTGACACCTTTTCAATTTTTATTTGAGAGAAATGAGTCTAGGAAGTTGGAATTTTGGAAACTTATTCACAGTATAACTTTCTTCTGTGTATTATTTTTGTATGAAATAAATTTTATATTTTTCTATATTTAATGATCTACAGATTTCATGTTCAAAGTTTCTTTATTTGAGGAATAAAAAGTGGAACTAAAAATAGGTCCCAAAATGAATAAAGAAGGATTAATAAAAGGGAATTTTTGTTGCATTTTGACCCTTATCTTCCCCTACTTTATTCCTTGTCAACCTAATCACCGAGATGCCTAGGTCTCGGGTTTTAGGGACATAAAATATCTTCAATATTTTATTCCTTTTCTTCTCTTCTCTTTATTCTATATTTTTGTTGTTAAAACGGTATTTTATATACTACTTGTACATCAATGCATGAACGTTAATTTGTGCAAATTAAGGGTATTTACATGCATTTACTTGGTTTTTAAGGCCAAAATGATAGAATAAAGGTGAGGAAATGGAGATTCATCACCCCCTATACTTGCCTTTGCTAGTCCCTAGCAAACACTTATGCAATAAGTGCAGAAAATAAAAATAAAAGAAAAAGAAAGAAAATGGATTAAGTTCAATTATCAAACTTGTCTTCACAAAATCAAAGCTTGAAGCTTAAGTCAGACCTATGGAATTTAAGTGTGGATGCAACCTTATTGGGAATCGGATTTGAAATCCAACAGCCCTCGAGAATCTCAAAACTATGCTCAAGTCCCCTCAATAGCTAGGTCAGAATACTTCAACTCATATGCAACCCCTTACATGAATATGACTTGTACAATGTAAGTGGTAGTGGTTTTCCCCAACTGAAATGACAAAGATACTGACTTCTCCAGCATGATAACCCAGTGATTCTCCAATCCAGCAACTCCTTCCTAGAGGAGCGAGGTATTCCCTTCTAAGTTCAAGTAACAACCAGCTCAAGAGAAGGGGGTGAAGAGAAGAATGGACAGTAGACATTATAGCTACCTATCCTAGGATGCAAGATCAGTGTAGTCAAGTCATCCAGTTACAGGCTCACAAGATTTGACTTTGAAGCTCGAGCTTGCTTATTAACTATACAAATATGTACACTCTGGCAGGCTTTTTATTTTCAATCAGGCATGTCCACTTTTTTGGAGTTTTTATTTTTACTTTTTCCCTTTTTTTGAAATACTATATACAACAGCATTTACATAAGGAATTTTCCCTCTTGAGCCAGTAGACTGCCCCTCTTTTGAAGCATTATTGCAACCCATACTCTCCTGTCTATAAAGATCAATGCCACTAGACGGGTTGGGGTGAACTTCCCTCTATAAATAAGGACAAATATTTCCACATGTGTGTGTCTCATACCGGCAAATCCAATCCCCTCACCACTCCAACTAAGTTGAGCCAAATGAGAGGTGCAGGTGTCCAAGTTAGGTCATTATCGACAAGAGCCATGCGTGTGCTCCGAAACTCTACTTAGACAGTCAAGAATCCATTGAACCAAGTCTCGAGATCCTAAAAGGATTAAGTCAACTAGACATGGAGTACCTCAATTTCAGTTCCTATAAGGTTCCTATTAATTAGGTAGATTAAAGGTCCAACTAACCTCCAATCATTAGATTTACTTAGACTTGTTCAATTATAAAACTCAATCTGAAAAATGCGAATGCTATGCAGAAAATATTTTTATGATGCAATTTTCAAAGTTTTGAACATTTTATGGATTTTTGAAAAGATGATGTATATGTAACTTTTTTAATATTTTCAAAAATAATTTGCAAATGCTTTTGGATTTTAAATTTTGCAAATATTTTTACGATTTTTTTAAATAAAAGATTTGGATAAAAATTAGGTACAAATATTTACATAGGGATGCATCTTATATTTACAAGAATTTAGACTTTTAAGAATTTACAAGGGGTAGGTGATCAAGTTTATTAATAAAGAATTTTAATGTGATGTATATATTCCTCAAACTTATTTGAAGATTATTTTACAAACAATTTTGAAAACTATAGTCCAAAATAGTTTTTACTAATAATTTTTACAAATATTTACATACATTTGAAAATCATTTTGCAAAAGTTTTTCAAACTGTATATATAGTTTTTTAAAAAAAAATTTGCAACCATTTTTCAAACATTTACAAATTATTTTTCAAACATTTTTATTTCATACAAAGAAAAGAAATTTTTGCAAACAATATATTTTTACAAAGGTTGAAAATATTTCACAAAATGTTTTCCAAATAGTTTTAAAAGATTTTTCAAAAAGGTTTTCAAACCATTTTCAAACATTTTACAAAAAATATTTATACATGATTTATTAACCAGTATATACAAAAAGTATTTGAGGAATAATCAACATCTTTCTATTAAGTGATTTTAATGAATTTTAAAGGATTTTTAGACATTATTATTAATAAATACAAAAGTTCGAGTTGTGCCTAAAGTATATACGGAGTATATACGACCCTCTATACTTAGCTTGAGCTATGTTCTCATAAATCAGAGAGAAAAAGAGAAGACATAGCTCGTATTGAGTATAGAAAAGTCTTAAAGAATAAACGAATGAAGAAATGAGGGGACGAATAAGAAGTTGACCGTCCCCCCATGCTTAGGATCAAACAATCTTATGTATAGCAGACTATAAACAAAGCAGGGAGGGTCAAGGGTAGAAATGAACAGATCATACTCATATTGCCTCCCACTATACTTAGGATGAAATAATCCTAAGTATAGACAAGAAGAGGAGATAGTAGAGAGAATCAAAGAATGAAAGAACTCGGGGTGCACACACCCCATACTTAGGACAAAGTACGACCTAAGTATAGAAGATGACAAAAGGTGGGCAAGTATCCATCACTCCCCCTATACTTAGGGTAAAAGAGGTCCTAAGTATAAGCAACAACAGGAGTGATGAAATGAAACGAAGAAAGAACACTCGTCTCATCCACCCCACCCCCCTACTTAAGACAAAGTGCATCCTAAGCAAGGCACACACAAAAATAGGGTGGTTGAGAGAAATGGTAGATGGACAGAGGGAAACAAATACGAATATACAATATAGTGGATATACATAAGAATCAAGAAGGTTGAAAGTGAACCTTCTTGCAAGACCGTTGAGGAACGGATCTGACAAGGTGCAGGTCGATATCGAGGTCCACAGTAGACGGAAGCCGATCAGGATCGACCTGATGAGGATCCTCATTGGTCCTAGGGCGAGAAGGCACAGATGGGTCAGTGGAAGAAGTATGCTAGGTTTGATCTTGGGTGTCTCGCTGATATCAAAGTGAAAAGGGATGAACTCATCATCGGAAGAAGTAAGGTTAAAGTCTTGCGAGGTCTCTCCTAAGTCAAAACCAAAAGGAACGAACTCATATGTGGTAGTAGTCGAATCATGTTCGTCCTCTACAATCTCAATTGGATCATCATTCTCATCAAAAGGCACGAATTCCTGGATAAAAGCAACAAGATCAAATTCGGTCTTAGTCTCATCAATATCTGCCCTCCGCTCACAATTGTGTCGATCGTGTAAATCCCGCGGATGTCATCAATACATTGCCAAGTACCAGAAGAAGGAACTCCGAGGTCTATGCTTTTCGAGTCTTCCTCCTTGGAAAGGAATTCTCGGGTCTCAGTCAAATCCAACATAGAACTAAAGTATCTGATCATCACATCAAGGTCATAGCCCTCAGGGTCGGCTAAGATAGGCGAAGGTACACCAGGTGCAGGTCTCTGATCGGCAGTGGGTGAAGTGATGATCACCTCGCTCTTATCAATAGGACATAAGCGAATCTCTCCTGATCCATAGTCAATAACGAACCTCATAGAGGCGAGGAAAGGTCTTCCCATGATGATTGGAGGATGCTCCCTATGAAGGTCTCCATTGGAAATACGACAAAATCAACATTATAGCTCATGCCCTGAATCGTAATGACGGTGTTCTCCATAATACCCTTCGGCCTCTTAATAGATCCATCAGCAAATTGAACTATCATCATTGTTTTCATTAGAGGTCCTAAGTGAAGAGATTGTACCAACGAGAAGGGTATGATGCTAATCGAAGCATTGTCGTCAAGGAGAGTGTGATCACAAGTATGGTCAAAAATGGTGCAACTAATGAAAGGTGTAGCAATGTTCCTTTTTCTAGGAATTGAGCGATGTGTGATGGTGTGGGCAGTGGCCATGGTCAGAATATGACGATCAGATCTGCCCCTATGCTTTCTCTTCTGATGATGAGAAGTAGATGATTGGGTCATGGCCTGATGAAGTAGGACATCAATGATCTCATGAATAGCGGCCACCACTTCAGATTCAGTCAATATTTTTTTTGAATTTTTGAACCTCCTCCATACAATGGAGGAGATCAGAATCAGCATCTACACAGGGAATGCCAAGAGCAGTCTGTACAGTACCATCCTCAAGGTCAAAAGTGGGGTAGGTTGTGAGTGGATGTGTGGTCAAATGGTCTGACAAGTGGGCCCTCTCCTCACAGTCTGAATCGATCACATGTCTCCCAAACTCTTATTGGATTTTTGAATTTTTCTCATTTTTTGTATTTTTGGTGATTGCAAGCTCTCATGATCATCCTCAAGTGAATATATATCCTCAAAGAATGCAGCATCATTCTAGCTCTTATTAATGGTAAATAGATCATTCATCCTCGCGTTCATATGCTCCATCATCTGATTCAAGGTCTCAAGTATGGAAATCATCAGAGGTGACTCCAAAATATCAGGATCGGGTGTATCGAATGGGGGTGGTGGGTGTATACAAAAATCACATTCCAGATCAAGGTATTCTAAGAAGAGAGGATTGTCAAAATGTGAAGGTGATAGTGATGTAAATGATATGTCAAAGTACAGGTCCTAAAATAGTGGGTTGGTCGAATATGTACAAAAATCAGGATCAAAGTCCTCCTGGAAAAAGGGAGGTGGACCGGCTGGAGGGTAAGAGGGATCTGCAAAGTCCAGATAAAAATTGCTCCAGTCGACCATCTCAGAACAAGAGAAAAATGATCGGGAGAGCAGGAGAGCACGATGGTCAAGTCAAGAGGAATGAGAAAAGGGCGCAAATGCGTAGAGATGATCAAGTATGCACTCAAACAATCACAATCAAACTCACACAAAACAAACTTCTATATTCACCTACTCAACTCGGTGAAGACGGTGAAAGTTCAGTTTTTTTATCTTGTCTATTTTAGAGTTAGGTGAGAATCACAAAGTTGTACAATCACTAGGTTGGTTGAATAGGATTTGGGCACTAGTCCTTAGTGTGTAAGAGAACAATTAAAACGAATACAATGAGGGGATTACTTGCCCCAAGACAAATATTTCTTTTTTGGTCTTTTTTAGGGTCAGGTAGTTTTAGCAGATCCAATTTTATTGTTATCACTTTTTTGAATTTTTAATGAGAAATGCATGCGCCTATCAAGGAGTTAATTCTTCTTAGCACCTAGGTAGTCAAAATCAGAAGGAGAGTCGGAAAAACAATGCAAACGGCAAATCGATGATGTATGCTAAAGAGAATTGCTCACCTTGCCTCCAGCACTCTACATGCAAAGATGCTCAACAGAATCAAAACCTAAACTATATACAAATGCAACCGATGAAAATGCCCTAGGTTCAGAAATTGCTATTAGAGTGAAGAGACAATGCTAAAGACTTTGAATGGAACTTAAAGGTTCGATCTTGAAGTCTCCTCGGTGCCCACAATAGTGGGTCCTGCAAGCAATGTATGGAGGACTATCACAGTACGTGGTTCCGAGACTAAGTGAGAAGTAGTTTAGATTTGACTAAGTCCAAACGTTTTCTATAGGAACATGCACTGGTTGTTATGTGTTTGGTCTTAATCTATCGTCAGGCAATCCTACAGCTAGGGCTCAATCACACAAAAGAAAGAAAATAAAAACAGAAAACAAAATAAAAATGCGAAAAATCGTGAAAAAGCCAATGAGACCCCCAAGGGAATAATCCCTTGGGCACTGAACCTCATGAAGTGCCGCAAAGTCCTAGAGAGTGTCCTGAATTATTACAAGTTCAATGTCTCTCTCACACACTTAAAATTACACCAATAAATGCGAAAATGAATGCTCAAGAATTTGTCTTCAAAATTCCTTCCAAGTTCTCCTTGGTGCTAGGTCAAAGTCGCCTCACGTGGGTGCGCAGGTGCTCCTAGATGAGCTCCTCCCTCGATCCTCGTACCTCGTAACAAAGATCTCAAAGAGAGGGGTTAGACAATTCAAACAATTATATCAAATAAATAAATAAGAATAAAAATAGAAAAATGATGTCACAATCACTAAAAAGTCAATCTATACGTAGTTGCTCCCCGGAACGGCGCCATTTGTTGAATGGGATTTTGCCACACTCTTGTCAATCCACAAGGCGGATCAACAGTTGTCGAAGCAACCTCAAACAAAACTCCAATTCAAGCAACAATTAAACCACAACAAATAAATCAAGCAATGAAATGTATAAATTTTATTATAACTCTACAATGGATGTGCATAGTGTGCAAGCATGAAGAGATCAAACAAAGGGAGTGCAAAGGATAGATCGGACAAAGAATGCAAAAATGTGATTGTGACCTATTTATCTATAAGTTCTCTTTTTATTGGTTTTTAAATTTTAAATTTTAAATTTTTATTTATATTTTTTATTTTAATTTTAAATTTTTTGATTTTATATTTTATTTTTAGAATTTTTATTTTATATTTTCTTTTTCTTTTTATAAAAGAGATATAGTACATATAGGCTATTATAGATATAAATATTAATAAAAAATAAAAACAAAGAAAATAAAATATTTTTGATTTTTAAATATTTTTTACTGTTCTTTGATTTTTTAAGTAATTTTTGCTATATACATTTTTAAAGTTAAAAATATCATAAACCAGGGTTTAAGTAAATACACGAAATTAAAATGGAGATGAAAAATAGATTCAATATCAAAATTTCACCAAATTAATTTTAATATATAGATAATAATATAGAGAAATTATGAAAAAAATACATTTTTCAGAATTTTGGGAATTTTATATAATTTTATAAAGATTTTTAAGATTTTTCAATTTTTGGGAGTTTTCTTTTATAATTTGTAGTGTTTTTTATCTGGAGTCGTAAAATAGTTAATATTTTAGAATTTTCAAAAATATTTTATTTTTTACGTATTTTTCACATTAGACATAGATGTTTTGGCTATTTTTTATTTTTATTAAATATTAAAAGTCTTAAAATTGCAAACTAAAAATAGAGCGTGAAAGAGCGTGCAATTAGGAGAATATACGTATTTTTTATGGATTTTTCTGAGCAAAATAGCTATTTATAATAAATACAAGAAATAAAGAGAAACTACAATACTGATAGGGTATTTTTGCAAATAACAGAAAGTACAGGGGCCAAGTAGCAATTTTTAGAAAAATTTATAACGTAATTAAACAGTTCTAGGTTTAAAGAACAATACAGAAACTGCATGGGGTACGCCTGCAAAATTCCCATCTCACTTGGACGGCCACGTGAGGTGAGTTGGCGCGGTCCTGAATGTAAATACTCAAAAGTATGAGGGCTTACTGATGAATACACATTCATCACTCTTTATTCTTTTATTTTAGCTAAATATCTTGGCAAAACATCATGTATATAGTTGTAAATACAATAAATTATCAATAAGCATGTATTTTTTAATATTTAATAATTGGCATGTATTTGTGCAAAAATAAAAGAATAAAGAATAAAAGAAAAAGAAGGAAACATTTAGAATAAATATTGAGTGACCTGAACCCAAGAGAGGCTCCAACATGGGCCTTATCGCCAAATAAAATAAGTAGAGAGAGATAGGGTCACTCTACCTTGTACAAATTTACCACCTATGTGTATATAATTTATTTTTACAAAAATAAAATAAAAAGGTTTTTTTATCCCCATGTATATACTTCTAAAAATAAAACAAAAATTAGAAAAATTAAATAAAAACAAAATTAAATTCTCTCTCACCTTGTATATAATGCATGTATATATGTATTATTACCTGTTTAATTTATACTTGTAAATAAATAATAAAAATAAAAATATTTCTATACTCCAAAAATTATGTTGTAAATATATATAATATAAAATCAGGGTATTTGTATAAAAATAAGAAAAAAAAATAATTGTACAAAATACATAGGTATTTTATACTTGTATATAATATAATATATTGTGTATACCATAATTTATTTTTCATAAAAATAAATAAAAATCACAAAAAAATAGTTTAGAAAATATTAAATATTTTTCATTTTAAACACTTTAATTTAAAATCATTTTCTATATTTAATTGATTTTCCAATTATTTTTGGATTCCTAATTTCTGATTGGTCCAGGAGGAATGTTGACCTCGGTCAACTACCCCTCCCGGACCTCTTTTCGCGTGGATCCGGTTCTTGCGCCTGTTTCTCCCAATTATTTCAGTCGGATCAATTGCCCTCTTGCCCCGAATCTCTACACGTGTTTCCCCACTGGATCAGTGATCCTCGCGGATCCCTAGGCAGTCGCGGATTACCCTTGGTTCGCATGCCCCGACCCAATCTTCCAGCTGCCTGGGAACGTTCTATAAATTCTTCACTCACCTCCCTAGGTCACCAGCTCGCGCTGCACCCTTCTTTGCTACCCTAGAATCCTTCGCCTTGGTGAAGGGATGAGCATGGGTCGTGCCCTACAGGGCCCAGGCCCATTTTTGTTTGTGTGATTTGGGTCGGGCCTAGGCCTACTAAAATTTTTTTTGAAGGCCCAGGCCCAAGCTCAACCCAATTATAATGGGTCGGGCCGGAGCCGGGCCAGCCCATAATATCTCGAAATCAATTGGGCTTGGACCAGCCCAAAATTTATGAGTCTAGACTTAGTGGGCCCGTAAACTTGGCAAACCCTCATTTGGTTATTTTGATTGTAATCTTTGTTATGAAGTATTTATTAGTTATTTAAGTCTTTATTATTTAGTTATTCTACTGTTTTGCACGGATTTGATCATATCTGTGATTCTACAATATCTAATGGAAAGAGTTTCGTAGAGATATTATAGAAACATGTGCAAATAATAGTAAACAAATAAATTGAAAATGTACCTCATGTGGATTAATTTGTCGACGTCGTCAACTCCCTCATTAAATCCAGATGACTATATCAAAGTGAGAGATCAAAGTCTAGACACATATGGGCTATATGTGGGCTAGGCTATCGGGCCTAACGGGCCTAATTTTGGGCTTTTATACGGACCAGGCTATCGGGCCTAACAGGCTGGGTCGGGCTAGGCTCGAGCCCGACCCAATTATTAAATGGGCCTACATCTCTGGCCCAGACCCGACCCATAAATAATTCGCGTTCGGGCTGGGCCAGGCTATGCGGGTCGGGCTTCGGGTCGGGCTGGCCCAGCCCAATGGTCATCCCTACCTTGGTGACAGCAATCGGAGGACACCCTTGGTTATCGGAAAGGAGCGTTGTAGCCGATGCTCAAGTCTCGTGGCCGGAGCACCATCGCGACGAGCCTCCTCCGCCTTTCGCAGCGAGGTTGAGACAAAGACCATCACTGACAGCACCACCTGGAGCTCAGAATTCCACTAGGACCTTCAGGTATCTATCCCGTAGTTCTTAGCTCACGTATCTGTTCAATTTTTAGTTTATCTTCCGTCGCACTTCCGCCAGCTCCGACCAGTCGGTCGGAGCTTCGTTAGCCACTCCCATCTGTTCTGATCGACGACCCAGCTCATCGTCCACCTTCTGACACAATCTGATCATCTGAATCTTGGCTATCCGAGCCAAGATTAGGCCCTAGGTCTCTTCCCTCGCTTCGCCGGAGACCCCCTTCTCATTTACCCCCGCTTCCCTTCGTATTTGATTCAATAACCCTAACCGGAGCCTTGCTCCGAATCTGAGCTTTACCCTGCAGGTTTTAGTGTGCGTGGAGACACTCGATATCACCTTGGACCACCTTCGCTGGAGCTCGCCCAAGTCCCAACCACCGTCTCGGAGATCTGACCGTCGGCGAGCCCATCCGACCCCTTCACCCAACGCAGAGGGGCCCCATGATTCATTTGTCGCCTGCCAATCGCTCATTGGAATGCCGGATCATCCCCGGTTCTCTGGTGAACCTTGCCCAGGCGGAGTTCATCAAGTGTCTCTTTCTGCCATCGAATCGACTCCTTCGCCCAGACGCCATCGCAGTCGTTCAGTGCCTGCAGCTGTCAGGCCGTTAGATGTCAGATCTAACGGGCCCCGTACCGCCCACGTCCTCACCTTATGACGATCGTTAGATCTGACAGCTGCCAGCATCAGAGCCGTCCGCCTTCGCCTCCTCAGAGCACGCCACATGTCCACCCCACACGCAATGCACGTGTTGCATGGGTAATTTGCTCAGCCACCCTTGCATTTATTTTAGTTTGTCGTTTAGTATGTAAAATAAAAGTTATACAATGGACCTTTTTGCATATTAACCCCTGCAATTTTCTTTATTTGCATTTTAGTCCTTCATGTGTGGCTTCACATGCTTCGTCATGTGTACTTGTGGGATATTTGCATTAATTGCATGGACTTATTCTCTGTTATGATTTGAAGATATAGTTTCGTTATTTGCAATTATACCCCTGTGCGTACTGATTGAGGCATGTGCGAATTTTGATGTGAAAATTATAGATAGGACCTTGTAGTTTTTATGAATGTTACTCTTTGGTCCAGAAACATGTTTTCGTTGCATTTTGATCCCTATATGATGTGTGTTTGATTTTTGATTTAATAAATAGCAAATATTGTCCAAAATTCACAAAATTTTGAAACATGGCTCCTGACATTGTGTAGGAATTTTGATAAATTTTTAGTTGTGTTTTGCCTTTGTTTAGTATTTTTAAAAATTTAAAAACCCTAAAAAGTGCCACTGTCTATTTTAGAAAATAAATTAAAAATATTAAAAAGCTTGGAAATTTCTAAAAAAATCATGTTTGTGTGTTTTGTTGTGTTTTTACTTCT
Organism: Ottelia alismoides; assembly: GCA_037367405.1. Lineage (NCBI taxonomy): Eukaryota > Viridiplantae > Streptophyta > Magnoliopsida > Alismatales > Hydrocharitaceae > Ottelia > Ottelia alismoides. The sequence goes on from JAZKJV010007622.1 coordinate 117,436, forward strand.
ATCCAATTTTTGCTTCATTCTCATTTATAAAACTCAAAAAATTGAAAAATACTAAAAATCTTAGAAAAAATATTAAAAATTCAAAATATGTATTTTCTTCTTATGTAGTTAGGTTTTTACTTATAGTTTCACATAAAATTGTTGCTCAAATTTTATAGGCATTTTAAGTATTTTCAATTTGCCTTTAGATTCCAGTTGTACATTGTTTGTCATTTTTGGCCTTGTTTGATTTTTAGAAAATTAATTAAAAATCAGAAAAATCTCAGAAAATTCAGAAAAACATCTGAAAATATTAAAAACACAAAAACATTGTTATTCTGCATTTTTGAATATTTTTGGGCTATTAAATAATTGGTTGAGTGTTGATTTGTGTTTTCCTTTTAGCCTTTCTCTCAAATTAAAAATCATAAAAAATTGAAAAATTAAAAACCATCATTTCTTTGCTTTTTTGGATTCTTGACTACTTTGTAGCGTTAGCATCACGTGCTCCTTGTGTTCGACCCTGGTGGTTATAATAGGTAAAAATAAATAGCAAGATCGCTTGCCACATTGATTATTTAATTTTCTAGTTTGGTGGTCTCTCTTTTTCTTGATTGACTTAGCTTCGTTATTCGGGTCGCAACAACCTTGATTATTACTTAACCCGAGTAGCGAGAATTTTGGATCATCAGAATGGCGTCATTGTCGGGGAGCACGGCTTAGTTGTCAGTTCCTTCGATTGATTTTCTGATATATTTTTAATAAATGTGATCTGTCCCATCTTTTGTTTCTATCTTTCTTGTGAGGGCCCGACGAGCGAGGGCGGCTTTCCTAGGAGAGCCGACGCATCCGAGCGACGCGGAGGCGGTTTGTTTCTCCATCGAGCTGCAGGAGAGCGTAGGAGAGCGGGAGCAAAAGACCGAGGAGATCTGAGTAGTTTAGGACAGTTTATTTCTATTATTATTGTTGTAATAATACAGGGACCTGAACTGTGAACTTTAGACACTTGGCAGATCAGGGTCTGTTTTGTCGAGCACCGGTGTGCTTGGGGGATCTCACCGCGGTTTTTCGCCGGATTTGTTTTCTATCGCTTTTACGGTCTATCTGATTTTCGAAGGTTTTGGCCCCTAAACTTAGGATTTTCTTTGATTGTGATGTAATTAATTAAGGTCCAACTTTAGTTATCTACATGCACCTATAGATCGATTAATTGGACCTTATTAATTAATCACAAGAAAAAGTTTGTTTAATTAGGCTCGAGTCTACGTGTCGTGAGGAACCACATATAACGCTTGCAGGACCCGTTGTGGCGGGAATCGAGTGGTTCCCAAAATCGGACTCCGGACTTAGTCTGATTGGCTAGCTACCGTTCTTCACGTGAGTAGGTGAATTGGAGGTTTGCTTTCTGATCTTGTGTGTTTTCTAGATCTCATCCGCCTTACTCGTTACATCAAGATGATTGGTCGGAGATCCCTTAGGCAGCCTATGGCTGCACTGCTTTCGAGCATCCCGACCCGTTCATCTAGGTTGGTTCGTGAGAGCCAAGACCCGTTCTCCAAACCCGAGTTTGACTCCACCCTGTTCCCCTCGACCACCCTTCTACCAATCTTGAGGTGCCCGAGCAGAGACCGCAGCAGATAGTTGATGATTTATCGGCACTTGAGTTTGGATCTTTTGCCTTTGTAACCCAACGGGACACAGACTTACGTACTTGATCAGGGTGCCATCAACAACACCCTGTTAGCCTCTGTGGAGACCATGCAGCGTCAGATCAGAGACCACGGGACTTTCATGGTGGACTTGTGCCGAGAGATGGAGCAGATGAGAGCCGATAGAGAGCAGCACAAAGCCAGTGGAGGCAGAGGACCAAAGATTCCTAAGGGTGGAGACCCTGAGGAGCCCGCACAACCAGCAGCACATGCACGACCAATGAGAGAGTTGCACAACCCTGGTGCAACTCTGACCCGCAGATGGATACAGATGCCAGCCATTTTGAGAGATTTCAAGATGCCACCTCAGACGATCCAGCTTCTCCCCCGATTCCACGTACTCGCCACAGAGGAGCCTCACCTCCATCTCCAGGAGTTTGAGATGATCTGTAGTATTGTCCACAATCGCCTCGTGGACGAGGACACCATCAGGATGATGGCTTTTACATTCTCCCTCGTAGACAGAGCAGCCAGCTGGCTGAAGCATCTAGGGAGATTCGTCACCTCTTGGGAACAGCTCTGGAACGAGTACTTGAACAAGTACTATCCACTCGACCGGACAAATGCAGCCAGAACCTTGATCAGCAACTTTTCCATGCTCCCCAATGAGAAATTTCATGAGGCATGGGACAAATTCAGGGAGCTCACAAACCGGTGCCCTCATCATGATATATCCAAGCCCAACCTTGTCCAGAGTTTCTTTTGTGAGCTTACACCGGAGTTGCAGAGGCTAGTGAATGCATCCTGTGGGGGATCATATTTCATTAAGGATGAGAATCAGGTCTGGGCTATCTACGAGGAGATGGTAGAGAACTATACAGTGATGTCCCATGCCCGATTATATGCACAGGGAAAGCCCCAACCACAGGCCGTGTCATATCAGAGGATAGCACGAGTTGATGCCGGTCCTTCTACATCATCAACAGTCGCAGCACAGTCAGAGTCGATGGTCGCTGATATGGGGATTATCAGCGAGAAATTGGATCGGATCGAGTTGATTGAGAAGTAGTGCTAGGGCATGTCTCAGATAGATCAGATGGCACAGATGCTGAGTGACATGAAGACCCAGATCATGTGTCTACAAGAGGCACAGACGGCTTCTCAGCCCCGTCTCAGGTCACAGGCAGATCCCAGCAGCAGCTCGACCCAGCACTCCAGCCAGCCCAGACAAGTTTACCATGTTCATGCAGAGTCGTTCCAGCAGCCGCAGTAGTATTACCAGCCACCACCATCTCAGGACACCCAGATGGTGGTCTACCAGCCGGATCAACCCCTGGCAGTTCTCACCCCCACCCACTTACGAGCAGGAGCCATTGATGGATGTCAACGGGATTTTTATGACCAACCTCAGCCTGGGATCCGACAAGACCATCCCGGATTCCGTTGGTCGACTAGAGGTGCCTCTTCCCAGCAGCAGCCTCCAGTTTAGGGTGGCCAATTCAGCCAGCAGCAGCAGCCCCAGTTCCCACAGCCACAGCCCAGTTACCAGCAGCATGGTCCTTGTCCCTATCAACAGGGACAGTCGTGGAGGCAGCAGCAGCCTCAGCAGTTTCATCCCCAGTATCCCTCTCATCCTACGCAGCAGTAGCAACCTCATTTCTAGAGAGGCCACTCGTTCGGTTCTCATGGGCCAGCCTATGAGAACCCAGCTCTTGAGGATCTAGACCGCCTTATTTCTGAGCAACAGGCTACTTTCAGACGGGATATGGATGAGTTCAGACAGGAGATGAGGGAGATAGTGAGGGGCAAGGCCGCCATACCTGTGCAGATCGAGCCGAACCTGAACAATCTGAAGAGGAAGTCTGAGCAGGTAGAGTTTACAGAGGTTACCACTCCTAGTGATTCACTTGGTGTATTTCTGCATACACTTTTGATGTTGACTTTGTTGCACTTAGGAGCGGTAGGATGCCAGCCGACGGTGCCTCATCTGAGAGACGACCACACGAGGCCTCAGGAGCGCCAGATGAGGAGGAGAGCGGTTCTGATGCTGCTCAGGATGATGTTGAGGATGGTGGTACTGATGCCACCAAGGCTGTAGACCCAACTGGCGGTACTAAGGCTGTCACTTCACCAGATGCAGGAGGTGGTGCTGATGCCACTAGAGATGATGCTGAGCCAGAGTGTGGTACTGATGCCGCAAGTTCAGATGCCAAGGGTGGTACTGAGGCCACCATTTCTATTCCTGTTGCATTGCCTTTTGTTGTTGTATCTCAGGACTATTCTGGTAATAAAGGAAAGGGTTCTTCATTTGTGATTCCACCTGTGATGCATGGAGATGTTTGTATGGATTTTACTTTATCACAGCAGCAGTGACCCGATCCTAGCCCTCCATCTGAGGAGGGCCCAGCCATCCCCTTCCCTCAAGCACTCTGCTTGGCTAAGGGGACCAAAAAATAAAATTCAAAAAAATCCCAGCAGCTATAGTTCAGCCAGTAGATGATAGACATATTCCAAATACAGTTGATTCTACAGGAGGCCTTGGAGCACATCCCCCTCTTCCAGAGGAACCTTAGAGAGAGGACCACCATTCGCGGGAAGAGGAGGAACCACCACTCAGAGATCCATATGCTCACTCGTGCCACCTCTTTTGCCATCTAGAATCGTCTGCCATCCAAGAGGGCAGATGCAGGAGCCCCCTATGTCAGATGCCACGTACATAAGCAGAGGTTCGATCGGACTCTATTAGACAGCGGCTCTTCTATCAACCTACTTCCGACAGCCTTACTCGACCGTTTCAGTTTGGCCCTCTTTGACATAACAGGATGGTCCTTCAGCTTGCTGATCGATCTGTCAAGAGGCTGAAGGGGTTGCTGAAGGACGTAGTCGTCACAATTCAGGGCCTGAAATTCTCCTTGGACTTCGTTGTGTTGGACATGGATATCCTTGAGTCTGTGACCGATACCCCCATCATTTTAGGATGCCCGTTCTTGGCCACAACCAAGGCAGTGTCCGATCATGATAGCAGGAAGGTATACTTTCGCATCGAGGGCGAGAGTATACAAATAGAGATGATCGATGAGACTAGAGAGCAAGATTCAGCTTACTCAGAGCCGCTACAAGATTCAGAGCAGATGACAGAGGCAGAGCGAGACATCCACCAGGAGTGCGATTTTGTGATTACAGATGATGAAGCCGCTTGGTCAGACCCAGTTTCACGAGCCATTCTCTCACCTTCAGATCCCGCTGATGCACAGATTCTAGTAGAGGAGAGCTTGGAGAGTGCATTCTTGGCAGAGGATACATTTCTGGCAGCAGATCACATTCAGGAGAGCGAGGCAGCAGATACTTTCTTTGATTCAGATTCAGATCCCTCAGAGTCGGATATTGATTGGGCAGAGTTTGATGAGTTGATTCCATGTCTGATTCCTACATAGCCAGCAGCTAGGGTGGAGACTGATCCGATTCAGAGTACAAAGACACCAGCAGAGCAGTCTTCACCAAATTTCCATGTTCAGCGAGAGTTCTCCCATGCAGATTTGGTCGCATTCACTCAAATATTTCAGAGGCTAGATCCGCCAGCTCCCAGTTGTCCAGAACGGAAGCCCTTACCGCAGTCACTGAAGTATAGGTTCCTTGCAGGTGAGCATGAGATGCACCCAGTCATTATCTCAGCAGATTTGACTGGAGAGCAAGAATCCCATTTGATGGAGGTTCTTAAGAAGAACCGCAAGGTGATAGGATGGAGTGTAGTTGATATTTAGGGGACAATTCCAGACCTGTGCTCCCACCATATCTATCTCGAAGAGGACGCCAAGCCGTCGCGTGAGTTCCAGCGACGGTTGAACCCGAATCTTTGAGAGGTTGTTGTGAAGGAAATCTCGAAATGGAGGAGAGCCGATTTTATCTACCCCATCTCTGACTCCAAGTGGGTTAGTCCATTACATGTAGTGCCTAAGAAGACGGGCATCACTACAATTGTAAGTGAGTTTGGAGAGGAGATCGCTACCCAAGTATACATTCTTAGAGGGCCTGTGTGGACTACAAACGATTGAATCATGCCACCAAGAAGGATCATTTCTCGTTGCCTTTTATTGATCAGATTATAGAGAGGTTAGCTGGGAAGAGTCACTACTACTTTCTTGACGGGTACTCCGGATACAATCAGGTGGCCATTGCGCCAGAAAACCGGAAGAAGACAACATTCACTTGTCCCTTTGGGACATATGCTTTCAGATGTATGCCCGTTGGTCTATGTAAAAACCTGGCGACATTCCAAAGGTGCATGTTGTCCATCTTTTCGGACATGGTGGGTGATTACTTAGAGGTCTTCATGGACGATTTTTTGGTCTATGACGATGGGTTTGATGCTTGTCTTGAGTGCCTAGACAGCGTCCTTCAGCGATGCATCAAGGTCCATCTTGTGTTATCTTGGGAAAAGAGTCACTTCATGGCGACTCAAAGGATGGTGCTTGGTCATATCATCTCCAACAGGGGCATGGAGGTTGATCCGGCCAAGGTGGATATCATCAGGAAACTCAATCCACTGTCCAACTTGCGATAGTTACGGTCTTTTTTAGAGCACGTCGGTTTCTACTGACGATTCATTCATGATTTCAACAGGATTGCCCGACCGTTGACTGATTTGCTGACCAAAAACACCGAGTTCATTGTAGATGATAAGTGTCTTGCCTCATTTGAGACTCTCAAGAGTCTATTTGTTGAGGCTCATGTCCTTCAGCCGCCTGATTGGTCTCTCCCATTCGAGATCATGATGGATGCCTCCGATTTTACCGTAGGGACCGTGCTGGGACAGAGGATGGATGGAGTGCCATTTGCCATTCACTACGCTAGCCGTACATTGGATGCCGCGCAACGGAACTACACCGTCATTGAGAAGGAGATGCTAGTCGTAGTCTTTGCCCTAGATAAGTTCAGATCGTATATCATTGGATCTAGAGTGACTATCTTTACTGGTCACACCGCCATCAGGTACCTCATGGCAAAGAAGGATGCCAAAGCAAGACTGACTATAAGCCTGGAGTCAAGAATGTGGTGGTGGATCATCTCTCTCGATTAGAGCATCTTGAGGATTCTGAGCATATTGATCCTATTACAGAGACCTTCCCAGATGAGGCAATCCTTGCTATCACCTTGCTCCCGTGGTACGCCGACATTGTGAACTATCTTGTTGCCAAGAAAGTTCCACAAGGTTGGCCCGGGCAGAGACTTGAGACTTTCCTAGAGAAGGCCAAGTCTTACCATTGGGAGGATCCCATCCTTTACCATGAAGGAGGGGATAGTGTCTGGCAATGGTGTATTCCTCGGGAGGAGCACCATAGCGTCCTCACCTACTGCCATAAGTTGGAGGCAGGAGGGCATCACTCTGGGAGGAGAACGGCACAGAAAGTGCTCCAATTCGGCCTATGGTGGACTACTCTCTTCAAGGATTCTTATGAATTCATGAAGAGATGTACTGACTGTCAGAGGATGGGCACTTGTGGACAGCGTGACATGATGTCGATGCAGCCCATTCACTTCTGTGAGGTTTTGTATGCATGGGGAATTGATTTCATGGGTCCATTCCCTAAGAGCCAGGGATTCGAGTACATTCTGTTGGCCGTCGATTATGTGAGTCGTTGGGTTGAGGTCATCCCCGCCTGAACCGTAGAAGCTAGGACTGTATGCAAATTTTTTTAGGAAGAATATCATTTCACGGTTTGGGGTACCTCGAGTTTCGATATCTGACAGGGGGTCTCATTTCGTCAACGACAAAGTAAAGGCCCTTGCTAGCGAGTTCAGCATGGACCATGGAGTAGCTACTCCATATCACCCTCAGACCAATGGTCTTGCTGAAGTGTCGAATACGGAGATCAAGACTATATTGCAGAAGGTCGTCTGCCCTGACCGTAAGGATTGGTCACAGCTTTTGGATTCGGTCTTGTGGGCATACCAGACGTCCTTCAAGACTCCTTTGGGTACATCTCCCTTTCGCCTCGTTTATGGCAAGCCCTGTCATTTACCTGTTGAGATTAGGCACAAGTCACTTTGGGCTGTCACAGACATACTTTTGGATCTAGTGAGTATAGGATATCAGAGGAGGGCAGAATTGGCAGCCCTGAAGGATCTTAAAGATGAAGAATTTTCAAGCAGCCTACATTACAAGGAGCGAGCGAAGGAGTGGCATGATTCTCATATTAGCCACAAGCAGTTTAAGCCAGATCAGAGAGTATGATTGTTTGATGCCAGGCTTAGATTATTTCCAGGGAAGTTGCAGAGCAAGTGGAAGGGACCATACCTGGTCCGAAAGGTACATGACAATGGAAGCGTTGACATATCTGAGATGTCATCTGAGTCTACCTTTCATGTTAACGGGCAGCGGCTCAAACCATATCTAGATCATGAGCCACTGTTCGTTGACGTTGCCCCTATTCATTTTGCATGAGATGTGGTCTTTGATTCACACCTAGTGCATCTCATGCATGATTATCACTGTCTTCCGCCTTGTATAGATCCAGATGTCTATATCATTCCATTCTTTAGTCCCACATCCCATCTTCATGCTATGATTATGTTATACTTAGGGTGTACCTTACCCTAAGTATAGGGGGTGTTGGACTCGTGAGTATTCTTTTGATTCTTTTTACCTCCACTTTGTTGCCTATACTTAGGGACCTTTCGCCCTAAACATAGGGGAGGTAAACCATGTACATCCTATCACTCAGATTTCCCTTCATGTACAGCATGTTATACTTAGGATTACTTGATCCTAAGTATAGGGGGAAACACCGAGCTCTCTTCACTCTATTCTTTGATTCGTCGTTGTAGTATACCATTCCTTTTCACTTCCCTATACTGAGCATGAGTTATGTCTTCTTCATCGCTCTCGATCCACTCTGAGGACATCGTTCGAGCTAAGTATAGAGGGGTGTCGTATATATTTCATATTTACTTTAGCCATAACTCTTACTTTGTGTGAGTGTGTAAATAAATAAAATGGCTAAAATTCTTTTATCTAAAAACCATAAAATTTTAAAATTTTTCCTTGAACATAAAAATTCTTTATTGCACATACATAGCTATTTATAAAAATTATTTTTGTACAAATGATTTGTAAAAATGTTTTGTGTAAAGAATTTGTAAATATTTTGATATCAAAATTATGTATATAGTACAAAATTTTTGTAAAATGTTTGAAAAAAAACAAAATTTTGCAAAAGTCCTTGTGTAAATCTGTGTAAATATTTTGCAAAACTTCATGCATTCATTCATTCATTCAAATTTTTTACAAAAAATTTGCACATCTTCGAAAAATATGCATAAAAAGATTTTTGTATATATCTGTAAAGTTTTTCTGAATCATAGTTGACATTTAAACTGGCATGGAATTAAATTGGAAAATGGAGCTTGGTTAAGACCTTAATCCACCTAATCCTAAGAGGAACCTTATAGTGCTTAAGATTAAGATTCTTCAGGTCCATTTAGGACTTGATTCTTTGAGTCCACTAGGTTATGATCATATGTCATCTTGATGAGACTAAGTAGAACACTTAACAACGCACACATGACTATCATAGACAGTGGCTTTACTTGCACCAGCTCCTTACACATAGCTCTCCATGGATGAGGTGGTGAGGAGGCAGTTTCCTTTGGCTTGGGGTAGAATATGAGGGTAGTACTTCTAGGCGGAACATCTCTTCTTTTAGTGAAGGAAGTGCGTCTCAACTTGGTCTGGTGGTGTTGAGGTCTAAAGACAGGAGTTGTGGGTTGCAATAAAGCTTCAAAAGAGGGAGAGTCTTCTGGCACAAGAGGAAAAACTCCTTATGTATATATGTGCACCATGTAGATATGTTGTACATATGCCCATCAAAAAAATGTGCAAAGAAAGAAAAACTCCAAAAAAGTTGTGGGTCTGATAGAAAATAAAATACCTACCGGAGTGTATATAGACAAATAAAGCAAAGCTTATATTACACACTCTCATCTCATGAAGCTTGCCGTAGGAGACTTAGCTACACTGGTTGGGCTCCCAAGATACATGGCTACACTAGTCATAGTCCATTCTCTTCTTCCTTCTCTTCTTGAGCCCGTTGATCTTGAACTTAGAAGGGAATATTCCGCTCCTCGAGGAAAGAGCTGCCAGACTAGGGCATTAGAGTTACCTTGTTGAGGGGGATTGTCACTTTGCCACGTTTGAGGTGGGGAGCTACATATCACTTACACAGTACAAGGAAAGACTCATGGTCAATAGAATTTGTGTATGTGGACTTGTTCTGATCTAGATTGTTGAGGAGTCTTGACCATAGATTGGTGGAACTTAGAGGCTGTTGAGTTTTAAACTAAAATCCAAATAAGGTTCCGACAAACTAATAATCCAAAGGTCTGACCATACTTCAATTTAATGAAGGCAAGTTTAATAATCAACCTTAATTACCCTTCTTTTTCTTTTTCTTCTCCTTTCACTTCTTTTTCAAATAAGTGCTTGCTATGGGAGTAGCGAAAGTAAAGTATAGGGGGGTGATGAATCCTCATTCATCACTCTTTATTCTTTTAGTTTAGCTAAATATCTTGGCAAAACATCATGTATATAGTTGTAAATACAATAAATTATCAATAAGCATGCATTTGTTAATATTTAATAATTAGCATGTATTTGTGCAAAAATAAAAGAAAAGGAAGGAAATATTTAGAATAAATATTGAGTGACCTGAACCCAAGAGAGGTCTAGCATGGGTGTGATCCCAAAATAAATAAGTAGAGAGAGATAGGGTCACTCTACCTTGTACAAATTTACCACCTATCTGTATATAATTTATTTTTACAAAAAATAAAAAGGTGTTTTTATCCTCATGTATATAATTCTAAAAATAAAACAAAAATTGGAAAAATTAAATAAAAACAAAATAAAATTCTCTCTCACCTTGTATATAATGAATGTATATATGTATTATTACATGTTTAATTTATACTTGAAAATAAATAATAAAAATAAAAATAAAAATATTTCTATGCTCCAAAAATTATGTTGTAAATATATAAAATATAAAATTGGGGTATTTGTACAAAATAATAAAAATAATTGTACAAAATACATAGGTATTTTATACCGGTATATAATATAATATATTGTGCATACCATAATTTATTTTTCATAAAAATAGATGAAAATCATAAAAAAATAGTTTAGAAAATAATAAATATTTTTCATTTTAAACGCTTTAATTTAAAACCATTTTCTATTTTTAATTGATTTTCCAATTATTTTTAGATTCCTAATTTCTGATTGGTCCAGGAGGAATGTTGACCTCGGTCAACAACCCCTCCCGCACCTCTTCTCGCGTGGACCCGATTCTTGCGCCTATTTCTCCCAATTATTCCAGACGGATCCTACGCCCTCTTACCCCGAATCTCTCCCTGTGTCTCCCCAGTGGATCAGTGATCATCGCGGATCCCTAGCGAATCACGGATCACCCTCGGTTCGCATACCCCGACCCGATCTTCCAACTGCATGGGAACGTTCTATAAATTCTTCACTCGCCTCCCTAGGTCACCAGCTCACGCCGCACCCCTTACTGCTACCCTAGAATCCTTCGCCTTGGTGACAGCGATTGAAGGACACCCTTGGTTATCGGAAAGGAGCGTTGCAGGGGACGCTCAAGTCTCGTGGCCGGAGCACCGCCGTGACGAGCCTCCTCCGCCTTTCGCAGCGAGGTTGAGGTAACGACCATCACCGACAGCACCCCTTGCAGCTCAGGATTCCACTAGGACCTTCAGGTATCTATCCCGTAGTCCTTAGCTCCCGTATTTGTTCAATCATTAGTTTATCTTCCGCCAGCTCCGACCAGCCGATCGGAGCTTCGTTAGCCACTCCCATCCGTTCCGATAGATGACCCAGCTCATCGTCCACCTTCTGACGCAATCTGATCACCCGAATCGTGTCTATCCGAGCCAAGATTAGGCCCTAAGTCTCTTCCCTCGCTTCGCCGAATACCCCCTTCTCATTCACCCTCGCTTCCCTTCGTCTTTGATTCAATAACCCTGACCGGAGCCTTGCTCCAAGTCTGAGATTTACCCTGCATGTTTTAGTGCGCGTGGAGACACCCGATATCGCCTTGGACCATCTTCGCCGGAGCTTGCCCAGGTCCCAGCCACCATCCCGGAGATCTGACCGTCGGCGAGACCATCCGACCCGTTCACCTGACGTGGAGGGGCCCCACGATTCGTTTGCCGCCTGCTAATCGCTCATCGGAGTGTTGGATCATCGTCGGCTCTCTGGTGAACCTCGCCCATGCGGAGTTCTTCCAGTGCCGCTTTCTGTCGTCGGATCGACTCCTTTGCCCAGACGCCATCGTAGCCGTTCAGTGCCTGCAGCTGTCAGACCGTTAGATGTCAAATCTAACGGCGCCCGTACATCCTACATCCTCACCTTTTGACGACCGTCACATCTGACAGCTGCCAGCGCCAGAGCCGTCCGCCTTCGCCTACTCAGAGCATGCCACCTGTCCACCCCACGCGCAGCGCACGTGCTGCATGGGTAATTTGCTCAGCCACCCTTGCATTTATTTTAGTTTGTTGTTTAGTCTGTGAAATAAAAGTTATACAGTGGATCTTTTTGCTTATTATCCCCTACAGTTTTCTTTATTTGCATTTTAGTCCTTCCTGTGTGGCTTCACGTGCTTCGTCGTGTGTACTTGTGGGATATTTGCATTAATTTCCTGGACTTATTCTCTATTATGATTTGAAGAAATTGTTTCGTTATTTGCAATTATACCCATGTGCGTACTGATTTGAGACATGTGCGAATTTTGATGTGAAAATTGCAGATAGGACCTTGTAGTTTTTATGTGTGTTACTCTTTGGTCCAGAAACATGTTTTCATTGCATTTTGGTCCATGTATGTTGTGTGTTTGATTTTTGATTTAATAAATAGCAAATATTGTCCAAAATTCATGAATATTTGATACATGGGTCCTGTCATGGTGTAGGAATTTTGATGAATTTTTTGATGTGTTTCGCCTTCGTCTAGTATTTTTTTTAAAATTCAAAAACCCTAAAAAGTGTCATTGTCTATTTTAGAACATCAACTAAAAATATTAAAAAGTCTTGAAAAATTCTAAAAAAATCCTTTTTGTGCATTTTGTTGTGTTTTTACTTCTAACCAATTTTTGCTTCGTTCTCATTTATAAAACTCAAAAAAATTGAAAAATGCTAAAAACCTTAGAAAATTTTATAAGAATTCATAAAAATTCAAAAAAATGTGTTTTCTTCTTATGTAGTTAGATTTTTACTTGTAGTTTCACATAAAATTATTGTTCGAATTTTATAGGTATTTTAAGTATTTTAATTTGCCTTTAGTTTCCAGCTCTACATTGTTTGTCATTTTTGGCCTTGTTTGATTTTTAAAAAATTAATTAAAAATCAGAAAAATCTCAGAAAATTCAGAAAAACATATGAAAATATTAAAAACACAAAAACATTTTTATTCTGTATTTTTTGAGTATTTTTGAGCTATTAAATAATTGGTTGAGTGTTGATTTGTGTTTCCCTTTTAGCCTTTCTCTCATATTAAAAATCATAAAAAAATTGAAAAATTAAAAACGACCATTTCTTTGCTTTTTCTGGATTCTTGACTACTTCGTAGCGTTAGCATCACGTGCTCCTTGTGTTCGACTCTGGTGGCTATACCATGTAAAAATAAATAGCAAGATCGCTTGCCACATTGATTGTTTGCTTTTCTAGTTTGGTGGTCTCTCTTTTTCTTGATGGACTTACCTTCGTTATTCGGGTCGCAATGACCTTGATTATTACTTAACCCGAGTAGCGAGAATTTTGGGTCATCATTTACTTGCAAAATTTACAAAATTAAATAAAGGCAGGGGAAAGTTTTAGTGCTACTGATTAGTTACAAAAACTGATTGGGCAGAAAATGCAAAATACACAGCAAGGGCGCCATCGAATGGTTGATAATCTTTCACTTACACCATACGGCGTGTCTGAATGATGCGATGACAGTTCATCTTCGATGATCAAGACCAGATCCCACGCGGGAGATCTACGGCTCAGGTGCTCTTCATCCAATGGTGGTTGCTGCAACTAGGGAGGCTAGCGGATCCGACGATGGAGAGCGAGGGAGAAATAACAAGGAAGAATGTCGAGGAAGACGAACTTCGACCCCTTCTCCTTCACGTCTCTGGCATTTTTGAAGCTCAAAAAACGGTCAGCTGCTCCTGGAAGGATCTTCGACTGAACAGCGGTGCCAAAATGGCCAAGAGAGTGTCGGTGCATCGCCCCGAGGTAAAGGGAGTTGGCAGGTTCAGGTACCTCGATGCCTCCAAAAATTGACCCCAACGGGGTCTCGAGCCTCCAACACCTGCAAATAGATCAAGCGCAAGAAAAAAGGGGCTCGGGGTCTCTTATTGGCGAAGGTGAACGACAGGTGGAGCATGGCGGAGCTATCCAGCGGATGGCGGTGGAGGGAGAGTAAGGATCTCGACCCTGATGGAATCGAGGGGAGCTAGAGGTGGAGAGAGGCGTAGAAAGTGAAAGGGCAGTGAAATGAGTTGGTTCGGCGGTCGGTCACAACGTTGGAAACGATTGGAGGAGTTCGCTGGAGCATGGCTCTGGTGAACTACAGGGGGTGGTGACTAACAGTAGAACACATAATAAAAACGTGAACTAATGACAGGAATGAAACCTAGAGACTAAGCTAACCTAGAAAATGCAAGAAAAGTGATACCTCGATGGCCGAAAGACCAGAGATCGAACCTCAACGACGACGCTCCATCGGAGGTGGTGGTGGAAGCACCTAGAGGCTCTCTAAAGCCCTCCTCAAGCAACTGGAGGGGAGTTGTCACCTCCCCGGTCTTGAGCATGATAAGAGAGAGGCCAAAGCAAAGTCAAAAGGTGTTCCTAAAGATGAAGGAAGTCGGATTGGGGCTTTTGTACAGGGTGATGGAGTGGCTCCAAAGATCGATGGGCATCGGGAGATTCAATGGCCCATTGGTCTAGAAATCATAGGTGCGAGTAAGTTCGTAGATCGAGGAAGAAGTTGTCAGAAGGAATCCAAGTCGAGTGGTGAAAGAATCGACTCGTAAAAAGTCGAGAAAAGTGGGTCTAAACTAGGGGTTTCAGGATACAGAGCGTGGGCCAGTCAACTGACTAGGGTCAATTGACCGAGCCCTCCTGGTTGGTCCACGTGGACCAACCATGAAAAAACGTCCTGGAAAATAATTATAAAATAGATATTAAATAATAAACAATTTTATTAATTTTAGATTATAAAAAATGTTTATTATTTTTCGTAGTATTTTCATTCGATTCTTATTTATTTTTTAGAGGTATATAATTATAAGGAGATTAATGGGGTTGTCCCTTGGGGCAGCCAACAATGGCTGCCCCCACGCCTTTTTCGACGTCTTTTTTTATTTTTTGTTTAAAAAATAACGCCATGTATATTCATCCCTATATCCCTCCTATATGTCATTCGAATTTCGTCAGAAACATAGACTCCTACGACCTCCATCTAGACAGTCATTTTTTAACGGTAAAAGGATTTTTTAAATCGAGACCATCTCGATGGAGGCCGTAGGAGTCTCTGTTTCTGACGAAATTCGAATGGCAAATAGGAGGGATATAGGGATGAATATACATGGTGATATTTTAAAAAATAAAAAAAATGTCGAAAACGACGTGGGGGGAGCCATTGTTGGCTACCCCAAGGGGGCAGCCCCATTAAATTCAATTATAAGTTACTTTTTAGTGCTAATATATAGGTATATTCATCTATGTTTTTGTGTATTTTTTTGTATTTTTGATTTTATTAATTTAGTTTATCATTTTATAAAATTATAAATTATTTTTATATATTATAAATATATTTTTATTATATTTTTTTGAAGTAATATATACACTTAAATAAATAAGTCTATTTATTATACAGGTACATATATTGGTATTTCATCTATTAATTTTATATACCTATTTTATTTTAATATTTTCTTTATTTTATTTTAGTTTTAATATGTACACAAATTATAAATAATATTTACAATATTATAAAATTATAAAATTATAAAAATAATGTATAATAAATAAAATGAATATTTTAATCATGTATATTATACAATAAGGGCCCAAAACCTAACTGTCACACCTTAACTTCAAAAAATACGAACCCACCTTAATTAAATAGCTTATTAAAAGTTATATACAATTAAAGGTAATTTTAATACCTTTTGAGTTTTTTTTAGAGATATGGGTCTGGGAAATTGGAATTTTGGAAACTTATTCAGTGTATAACTTTTTATGTGTATTATTTTTGTATGAAATAAATTTTATATTTTTCTATATTTAATTATCTACAACTTTCATGTTCAAGGTTTCTTTATTTGAGGTATAAAAGGTGAAACTAAAAATAGGTCCCAAAAATGAATAAAGAGGGAAATAATAATAAAAGAGAATTTTTTTTGTATTTTGGATATCTCCCCTTATTTTATTCCTTGTAGGCCTAGTTATCGAGATACCTAGGTTTCGGGGTTTAGGGTCATAAAATATCTTCGATACTATTTTCTTTTTCTTTTCTTTATTCTATAATTTTGGTATTAAAAATAGTATTTTATACAATATTTGTACATCAATGTAACTCAGCCATGGCCGGTCCCAAGCCCGGGTAAATGAGGAGGGTTGCGTTAGATAGCCGACAACCAACGTAAAACAGTCAGAGACCAACTTCCTAAATAGTATTTTTTTTCTTAAAAAATACTATTTAAGAAGTTTCCTCATGATAGTCGGATCTTTTCGACATGGATTTAAGCAAACATACAGATTTCGTTGGGGCGTTCCTACTTGCGACGCCTTGCATCGCCCGAATGCAATGAAAAATTGGCAAGGGCCTACATCGCAGCCTGGATGTAGTTCAAAATTTGCAAGGGTTCTCGCATGAGGAACACATGCGAGTATTAAGCTAGTTTTGTTGCATCACCTCCTGGATGCAGTCCAAAATTTACAAGGGTTCTCGCATAATGGACGCATGCGAGTAAAGAAGCTAGTCCAAAAGAGATCACAACGAAAGTTGCGGATTGGTAGTTGGAATATTGGCACTTTAACTAGAATGTTGATGGAGATAGTGGATACGATGGAAAGAAGGAAGATTCGTATATTATGTCTTCAAGAGACTAAATGGGTTGGAGAGAAAGCAATGGAAATTGAGAAGACATGCTTTAAACTTTGGTAATCAGGTAAAGATAAGGGTAGAAACTATGTTGGAGTGGTTGTTTATAAGGATTTGAAGGATTGTGTGGTTGAGGTAAAAAGATTCGAGGATCGAATTATTTTGCTAAATTGGTGCTTGAAGAAGAAATTCAGAATATCATCTCTGATGCAAAATGAATATTCGGTGATGGAAAATAAAATATTTTGATGGTGGAATTTTTGGTGGAGAAAAAATAGAGGGCTTGAGGAGAGAAGCTCGTCGGAAAAACGAGGGATTTTGGAGAAGAGAATCGCGGAGATCGCATAGGGGAGGAGAGAGACGAGAGAGGAATAAACTGGAGGGGTTGAGAGGAGAAGCTCGTCAGGAACACGAGGGGGTAGAGAAAAGAAACGTGAAGACCACGTGAGGGGAGAGAGAGAAGGAGAGAGAGAGAGAGAGAGAGAGAGAATAAAATCTCAATTTTTCATATCACTGAACTTACTAAACAACTAGTCTATCATCCCTTTATATAGGAGGGATGAGATTACAAAAATAGAAATTCAAATTCAAATTCAAACTAATTATCCTAATTTGACTCTAACCGACTAATTTGAAATTCAAATTCAAACTAACTACTTTAGAGATCACACACGATCTCTTATTTAAAATAAAATTATGGATAAAAAGTAAATAAAAATGCGGCCCTATTTCTCCAGTTCACCCTGCATCAATTCTCCTCCGCTTGAAAAAATCGTCTCCCGACGAATGATGGTCTTTCGTCGCATGTCAGCGCGAATGTCTGGACGGATCGTTAGATCGTAAGGACGATCTGTAGGCCATGCTCTGATACCATTGATGCAAAATACAATTTGGCGTTGGCGGGAAAATAACTTATTTGAAGGTGGAGATATTTGGTGGGGAAGAAATGGAAGGGTTGATACCAATTGATGCAACCTAAAAGAGTAATGGACTAAATGGTGTTCCTAAAAAATGAACCAAGGGATCAAAATGACGGAATCGTACAAAAATGAAAGACGACACGCTAAAATGAGCAACAATAAACGATAAGATACTCGAGTTTTAGCACCGATTTCTCCACAATCTTAGGGCAACTTAAATAGTTAATGATTAAGGGAAACAAATAGCGATGTGGCAGTTTAGAACCTCAATCATTCACCAAATCGAACAGCAATATGACAGACCACGCAACTAAAATGATGTAGCAAAATATTTGGTAGAATCAGCTCTCATACCACAACCCGCAAGGATTTGTAGGAGCGCTTCAGATCTGATCGTTGCCGTGATGGGTCACCGTTGGTCTTCGGGATGCGACCAATCAGGGCACGGCGTGGATGGCGTTCAGCGACTGGCTGACTGTGCGGCAGCAGCGAACAGGGCGGAAGGGTTTGGCCGAACGGCGTGTAAGGGATTGGGGAAGAGAGGGGGGCGGCCGCGGAGACGTGGGCTGGAGGGTAGCAGGTGGGAGTTGGCGCGGGAGGGGAGATGGTGCTGGGTGGCGGAGACCTGGAGAGCACGGGGTTGGAGAGGGTGCTGGGAGTGGCGACGCTGAGGGGAGGGAGGCATGGGGCACGCGCAATCGGCGAGGAAAAGGGAGGGGATTATGCGACTGGAGCACGGGAGGCGGGGGGCTGGCGTCGTGGGCGAGTAGGAGGAACGGCGAGGGAGAGGGCGACAGCGTGGAGAGGAAGGAAGGGAGGGAAGGGCATTAGGGTTCGGGGTAGCACGGGAGAAAGAAAGGGGAAGGGAGGGGCGGCGCCCGAGTGGAGAGAGAGAGGGAGAGAGAGAGAGAATTAGGTTTTTGGAAAAAGTTTTCACTCAAATCAACTTAATTAACCCAATTACAGAGGGGGCCCTTTATAGAGGCTATTCCCCCTCAAAATAAGCAACAAATCCCTAAATTTTGGGAAAGAAGAAATCAAAGGAAAGGATAAAAAGGCCTTTTATAATGAGCCTTTTACATGGGAATTAAATAAATAAAATAAACAAAACAAATGATAAATAAAATAAACAAAATAAATTTTCACAAAAGTTGTTATCATGCTGCATCAACTCCCCCCTGCTGAAAAGAATCTCGCTCCGTCGAGATGGCATCGTGGAAATTCTGAAGTATATCGGGGCGGAGTTGTTGGAGTTCATCCTCGTCAATCCAGGTGCAATCGGTAAAAGGTCGTCCCTTCCATTTGACTAGATATCGTCGGAAGAGACCACGTCTAGTCGTCATATCTCAAATGTCTGCAATATCTTCAATCTGATCAGCATCGGTTGCGGCTGGCGGTTGGCGCATATCATCATTGGCGGGAGTTGCTACTGGGGTGGCATCGGCCTGTTCATCTCCACGACATAAGAAGAGATCTGATACATTGAAGACCGGTGATGTCTAAACGTCTGGCGGCAGGTCGAGTAAATATGCATTGGGCCCAATCCTCTTGAGGACTCAAAATGGACCAATCTTTCGTTCACTCAATTTTTGGTGGACTCTCAAAGGAAACCTCTCTTTTTTAAGGTGGACCATCACTAATTCTCCAACTCTGAACTCGCTCTCTCTTCGGTGTAGGTTGGCTTGGGTTTGGTATATCTGGGTCATGGATTGGAATTTGGCTCGGATTTCAGTATGGATGTGGGTTAGGTGTTCGACCAGATCCTCAGCAGCTGCACTACTTCTCCCTTGCATGGTTGTGGGTTTTAGGTCAAGAAATTGGGTAAGTGGAAAGCGTACACACTCTCAAAGGGTGATTTTCCGGTGGACCTATTAGTGGAACTGTTATGTGCGAATTCAGCTTGGGGAAGAATTAGATCACATTTGGACGGAGAGTCCCCTGCAAGACATCGTAATAGATTTCCTAATGATCTGTTAACTACTTCGGTTTGCCCATCTGTTTGTGGATGATAAGCGGTGCTATATTGCAAACGAGTACTAAGACGGGACCAAAGCGTGCGCCAAAAATGACTCAAAAACCGGGTATCACGATCCGAAGTAAAAGAACGAGGGACACCATGCAAAAGGACGACATCACGAAAAAACAGATCAGCGACATGAGATGCATCTGAGGTTTTCCTACATACAATGAAATGTGCCATTTTTGAAAATCTATCCACAACCACAAAAATAGAGTCAACTTTTCGCACAGTGAGGGGTAAGCCTAGTACAAAATCCATGGTGATGTCTTCCCAGGGTCGTAGAGGAATTGGCAGGGGTGTATACAATCCAGTGTTCTGCCGGTGGCCTTTGAATCTTTGACATGTTTGGCATTTCTGTACGAATTTTGTCACATCCTTTCGTAACTGCGGCCAATAAAAGCGCTCTTGGAGAAGAGTCAAGGTTTTGTCCCTTCCAAAGTGTCCAGCTAAACCTCCGTCGTGTAGTTCTGAAATTAAGTTCTCACGAAGGGACGTGGCAAGGATGCATAGTTGGTGGCCTTTGAATAGGAAACCCTCATGAAGAACATAGGTGGTTGTTGGGTCTTGCCCAATACCATCACATTCGGCATGAACTTGACCGAAGTCAAGATCAGTGGGGTAGAGGTCCTTGAGAGCGTCAAATCTTGTTGTGCTGACGGTCATTGTGGTCAGGGCATGTGCTCGCCGGCTCAATGCGTCGGCCACACGGTTCAGGGTTCCGGCTTTGTGCTTGAGATGGAAAGTGTATTCTTGGAGGAAACTAACCCACTTGGCGTGACGTTTGTTAAGGGTCTTCTGAGAATTCAGATACCTTAAGGCTTCATGGTCGGAGTTAAGGACAAATTCACGTTGGATCAGGTAATTCTCCAATGCTTGAGGGCTTGTACCACGGCATAAAATTCGACATCATAAGTAGAGTACCGTGATCTGGCTTCATTCAATTTCTCACTGTAGAAGGCGACAGGTCGTCCTTCTTGCCTTAGGACAGCACCAATCCTGACATGTGAGGCGTCGCAATCGACTACAAAAACCTTGGTGAAGTCGGGAAGTGCCAAAACGGGAGCATGCGTCAATTGATGTTTTAGATTTTGAAAGCTCGTTTCTGCTTCAAGAGTCCAAGCGGGTGCGCTTTTACGAGTGCAATCTACCAACGGAGCGGCACAAGTGCTAAAGTTCCGCATGAAACGTCGGTAGAAAGAAGCTAACCCCAGAAAGATGCGAATTTCAGTGAGGGTTTTGGGTACGGGCCAGCTCTGAATGGCCTGGATTTTGGAGGGATCAACCTTAAGTCCATCGGCGGTGACAATGTACCCCAGGAAGAGAACCGTGTCAGACATGAAGGAGCACTTCTTAAGGTGAACATACAGTTTTTGGGCCCTCAGGGTTTCCAGGACTTGTCAAAGGTGAGACAAGTGGTCTTCTTTAGTCAAGCTGTAGATCAGGATATCATCGAAATACACAACCACAAACTTGCCAATGAAGGGTCGTAACACATGATTCATGGTTCGCATGAAGGTGCTTGGGGCATTCGACAAGCCGAATGGCATGACCGTCCATTCATACATGCCCTCTTTGGTCTTAAAAGCAGTCTTCCACTCGTCTCCAGGTCGGAGGCGAATCTGATGGTAGCCGCTGCGGAGATCCATTTTGGAGAACAATTTGGCACCTGATAACATATCAAGCATATCATCAAGGCGTGGAATGGGAAAACGATATTTGATCGTTATCTTGTTGATAGCACGACTGTCCACGCACATTCTCCATGTGCCATCTTTCTTCGGGGTAAGCAGAGCAGGAACCGCCACGGGGCTCATACTCTCTCGAACATAGCCACGTCGCAGCAGATCAGTAACCTGTCGGTTCATCTCTTCATGTTCACTTGGGCTCATTCGGTAATGGGATAAGTGGGGTAGGCTGGCTCCAGGGACTAGATCAATGTGATGTTGAATGTCTCGCAACGGGGGTAGTCCTTCAGGCAACTCTTCAGGCATGATGTCAGCGAACTCTTGGATGATGGGTTTTACCTCAGGCGGGACGTCAGGTGCAGTTGTCTCTTGGTTGTCCACTTCACGTCCCATTAAAGCATAGATGGTGAACTCTCTTGAATCTCATGTTGGAATGTTTGGGCTTCCATCAACAACACAGGGCTCGTGGTCACAGTCTTTGACGGTGTAGCTTTATTACCAGTTTGGGTTGTCGCAGCTCGAAGTGTAGCCACTTGGCGAGGGCTAAGGGCTTCACGTTGTGGTCTGAGGGTTACACGAACTTTGTCTATGAAAAAGGTGTAAGTGTTCAGTTTTCCTCGGTGTTCAGTGTCTCGATCGAATTGCCACGGTCTCCCTAGAAGTATGTGACATACATCCATAGGGGCTACATGGCACCACACCTCGTCTTTATATGAAGGACCAATGGAGAAGTTAACGAGGCTTTGACGGTGGATCGGGAGTTGGGTACCACCACGAAACCATGCCACACTGTACGGTTTCTCGAGTGGTTGAGTTGGCAGACCCAACTTATCGACGATTTCTTGTGAAACGAAGTTCTCAACGCTTCCTCCATCAATGATCAGCGAACAGCGTCGTCCACCTGAGGTGCAGGTGGTTCGGAAGATGCTGCGTCGCAGCCAGTTATCAGCATCGTGGACAGCGGGGGTGAGCAGAATGTTTGTGGGTGCGTTGTCGGGAGCGATAAAGTTTTCGTGTTCAATTACCAGGAACAGACCGGATTCATCTCCATCCACTCCTAGAGGTTCATAGTCATCGGCTCCGGTGGTGTCAGCAGTCAAAGCAGTTGGTTCCTCTTCAGGTGATTCCTGTGGTTCATGGTCAGGGTCTTCAAGGTCGTCGGTGGTGCACAAATGGACGGGTCTAGCCTTAGGGTTTGGGCACTCTGCTGCTCGATGTCCTTTTTGATAACATCGAAAGCAAGTATCAGGTCCTACACAATAGGTCGGCTTCCCAAGATGCCTTGGCCGGGGTTTCCAGTAGGTGGTCGGACGACGGCAGGAGTTGATGGTTTGGTTTGGGTTTTACCCGCCACAATTGATGAGGAACCTATCGGTTTGGAGGATGTCATCGGGGTACTAGTACGAGGAGCGGAGTTCACAGAAAAAGACATCTTCCTTGTCTAGGCTTTAGCAAGTCTGATCTCAGCCCGTTCAGCCTGCTTGTAGGCTTCGTCGACATCTCGACAGTTGTGGAGGTAGAGTTCGTCCTGGATGACTTGGCGGAGGCCTTGCATGTAGCGGGTGACTTCCTGAATAGGAGTCTCCTGCAAGCGGTTGCGATGGACTAGGGATTGGAACCCTTCGGTGTATTCTCTCACGCTCATGGTGCCTTGTCTCCATGATTGCAGTCATGCGTATAGATCTCGTTTGTAATCTTACGGCACGAATTTGGTTTTCAGTTTGGCTTTCATCTTGCTCCAGCTGCGGATCTTACTCTTTCCTTTTCGTTTGCGTTCAGATTGCAAACGGTCCCACCATAGCAACGCATGCCCTTTTAATTTTATAGTGACGAATTGGACTTTACGTTCGCTAGGCATGGACTTCCACACAAAGAAGTGTTCGACAGCTTGAAGCCAATCCAAAAAGACGTCAGGATCTCGTCCTCCGTCAAATTCTGGGACATCGAGACGGATACCTCGATCCCATCCATCGTCGGACTTGGGTCCATTTCGTGGTGGGAATTGATATTCACCATTAGTTTGTGGAGTATAGCCGGAGGTGTATGGATCTGGAGTCTTGGGGATGAAAAGGGTGTAGTCTCTTGGTCCTTCTTCTTCGCTTTCTTGTGAATGATACTCGCTAACATGTTCGTCGGAAGTAGAAGAGCTAGAGTCACGGGAAGTGCTATTCCGGGAGTGCGGTTTACAGCCAGTGCGTTGACCTTTGTTGGGGGTTTCATCAGTAAGGTCTTTGCCTATCATACGACTAGTCAAGGTAGCAATTTGTCCGCTCATCTGTTCATACATCCTTTGCATGTGTTGCATTTGAGCAGCTAGGGATTCTAGCGATAGCTCAGGGTGGGAGGTATAGGTGGGTTTAGAGGCACTAGGTTTGTCGGCCATGGAAATCCTAGGGTTTCTGCTTTCTTTGTTTGGGAATTTGTTTTTTTTTCTTTTTTTTTGTTGTGTATTTTTTTATTATTATAGGCAATTAATAAATGTGATGCAAGTGAGGTGCAAGATCGTGATGCTCTGATACCAAATTGATGCAACCTAAAAGAGCAATGGACTAAATGGTGTTCCTAACAAATGAACCAAGGGATTAAAATGACGGAATCGTACAAAAATGAAAGACGACACGCAAAAGTCAGCAACAATAAACGATAAGATACTCGAGTTTTAGCACCGATTTCTCCACAATCTTAGGGCAACTTAAATAGTTAATGATTAAGGGAAACAAATAGTGTTTAGAACCTCAATCATTCACCAAATCGAACAGCAATATGACAGACCACGCAACTAAAATGATGTAGCAAAATATTTGGTAGAATCAGCTCTCATACCACAACCCGCAAAGATTTGTAGGCGCACTTCAGATCTGATCGTTGCCGTGATGGGTCACCGTTGGTCCTCGGGATGCGGCCAATCAGGGCACGGCGTAGATGGCATTCAGCGACTGGCTGACTGTGCGGCAGCAATGAACAGGGCAGAAGGGTTTGGCGGAACGGCGTGTAAGGGATTGGGGAAGAGAGGGGGGCGGCCACGGAGACGTGGGCTGGAGGGTGGCAGGTGGAAGTTGGCGCGGGAGGGGAGATGGTGCTGGGTGGCGGAGACCTGGAGAGCACGGGGTTGGAGAGGGCGCTGGGAGTGGCGGCGCTGAGGGGAGGGAGGCCTGGGGCGCGCGCAATCGACGAGGAAGAGGGAGGGGATTAGGCGACTGGAGCACGGGAGGCGGGGGGGAGGCTGGCGTCGTGGGCGAGTAGGAGGGAACAGCGAGGGAGAGGGCGGCGACGTGGAGAGGAAGGAAGGGAGGGAAGGACGTTAGGGTTCGGGGTAGCACGGGAGAAAGAAAGGGGAAGGGAGGGGCGGCGCCCGAGTGGAGAGAGGGAGAGAGAGAGAGAGAATTAGGTTTTGGAAAAAGTTTTCACTCAAATCAACTTAATTAACCCAATTACAAAGGGGGCCCTTTACAGAGGCTATTCCCCCTCAAAATAAGCAACAAATCCCTAAAATTAGGGAAAGAAGAAATCAAAGGAAAGGATAAAAAGGCCTTTTATAATGAGCCTTTTACATGGGAATTAAATAAATAAAATAAACAAAACAAATGATAAATAAAATAAACAAACTAAATGTTCACAAAAGTTGTTATCATGCTACATCAATCTCAGTTTATGCACCACAAATTGGTTTAGATGAAAAGACTAAACAAGCTTTTTGGGAGGATTTGGATAAGAGTCTACAAGGAATCCTACAAAGAGAGATGATTTGCATCGGTGGAGATTTTAGTGGACATGTGGAAAAGATGCTTCAGGATATGCTAGTGTGCATGGAGGACATGGTTTTGGGATAGAAATGAAGAGGGAAAAGCCATCCTGGATTTTGCAACGGCATATGATCTTTTCATAGCAAACACTCTCTTCAAGAAGAGGGAGGAACATTTAATTACTTATAAGAGTGGGCCAACTAGAACACGGATAGATTACTTTGCGTTGAAGAGAAGAGATAGGATGTGTTGTAAAAATTGCAAAGTAATCCCAGGAGAGAGTTTGACAACCCAACATCGTTTGTTAGTCTTGGATGTACAAATGAAAGGGTTGGTAAAGAAAAGGAGGGTTTCTAAGATAACTAGAACTAGATGGTGGAATCTTCCACTGAAGCAAGCGAGCTTCAGGGAGAAGGTTTTAGAAGACTTATCTTGGGATTGTAGCGGTAGTGCTAACGAGATGTGGGAGGCAGTAGCATCTTATATCAGAAAGGTAGCCAAAGAGATGTTAGGCGAGTCAAAGGGAGGAGCTCCATGTCGAAAGGAGGTTTGGTGGTGGAGTGGAGGGGTGCAAGAGACACTAAAAATAAAAAGATCTTGCTTTAAAGATATGTCTAAGGATAGAACAGAGGAAACTGTCACAAACTACAAAATAACGAAGAAGGAAGCAAAGAAGGCCGTAAGCGAAGCGAAGTCAAAAGCTTATAAAGTTTTGTATAAAAATCTCGACTCTAAGGAGGGACAAAAGGATATATTCAGGTTGGCCAAAGCAAGAGAAAGAAAAACCAAAGACCTTTCTCAAGTGAGATGCATTAAGGACGAGGAAGGCCATGTGCTTGTTACTCAGAAGGATATAAAGACTATATGGGAGCAGTACTTCCATAAACTTTTCATTGGGGAAGGAAATAGAGATATCACTTTGGGTGATCTAGCTTGCAGTGAAAGTTACTTGAATCGTGCATGTTATAGACGGATACAAAGAAAGGAAGTAGAGGAGGCTTTGAAGGTTATCAGATCTGGAAAAGGTGTAGGACCGAATGACATCCCTGTAGAAGTATGGAGAGTTTTAGGTGAGCGTGATTTGGCT
The DNA here is from genome assembly GCA_037367405.1 of Ottelia alismoides. Taxonomy (NCBI): domain Eukaryota; kingdom Viridiplantae; phylum Streptophyta; class Magnoliopsida; order Alismatales; family Hydrocharitaceae; genus Ottelia; species Ottelia alismoides. The sequence goes on from JAZKJV010007622.1 coordinate 143,685, forward strand.
TGGCTTACGAATCTATTCAATGTTATTTGGCAAAGCAAGAAAATGCCTGAAGATTGGAGGAGGAGTATCATGGTGCCTTTTTATAAGAATAAAGGAGACATTCAAAATTGTTCAAATTATAGAGGTATCAAATTGATGTGTCATACTATGAAAATTTGGGAACGTGTGATCGAAAGAAGGTTGAGGAAAATTTCCTATGTAAAAGAAAACCAATTCGGATTCATGTCAGGTCGCTCAACGACTGAAGCCATCCATTTGCTGAGGAGAACAATGGATATTTATAGAGCTAAAAGGAAGAACCTCCACATGATCTTTATTAATTTGGAGAAGGCATATGATTCTGTCCCAAAAGAGATATTGTGGAGAGTGTTGGAAAAGAGACAAATACATGTCCTATACATTAACCTCATAAAGGATATGTATGATAGGGCTTTATCTTGTGTAAGGACCCCGTCTGGGAAGACTGGATATTTTGACATCAACATTGGTTTACATCAAGGTTTTGCTTTGAGTCCATTTCTTTTTACTTTGATTATGGACGAGTTGATCAGTCACATTCAGGATGAGTTACCTTGGTGTATGTTATTTGCTGATGATATTGTGTTAATTGACGAGACAAGAGATGGAGTAAATGAGAAGCTTGAGGTCTGGAGACATGAGTTGGAGACTAAAGGATTTCGTATAAATAGGGCTAAGACGGAATATATGGAGTGCATCTTTGATGGAAGCAATGGTGAAGGAATTGAGGTGAAGATTGGTGACGATAACATTCAGAAGAGAGATTCCTTTAGATATCTGGGATCTATTCTACAACATGATGGGGAAATTGATGGAGATATTACTAATAGAATAAATGCTGGCTAGCTAAAGTGGAGAGGAGCCTCTGTTGTACTCTGTGATAAGAAAAATCCTTTAAAGATTAAATGAAAGTTTTACAAAGCAGCCGTGAGACCTGCTATGATTTATGGATATGAATGTTGGCCTGTGAACCATAGACATGTGCAGAAAATGAATGTAGCAGAAATGAAAATGCTAAGGTGGATGTGTGGACACACGTAAAATCATATTCGGAATGATGCAATCAGAAATAAAGTTGGTGTAGCTCCGATCGAGGATAAGATGCGAGAAAACCGCTTAAGATGGTTTGGACATTTGCAAAGAAGATCAGCTGATGCACCAGTTAGGAGATGCGAGTGTTGGGATGTTGAGCTGGCTAAGAGAGGGCGAGGACGGCCCAAAAAGTGTTGGAAAGAGACCATACGAAGGGATCTTAGTTTTGTGGGTATAAGCACGGGATTGGCCCAAGATAGATCTGAATGGAGGCGAAGAATCCATGTAGCCGACCCTACTTAATTGTGGGAAAAGGCTTTGTTGTTGTTGTTGTTCTTGTTCTTGTATTTGTACATCAATGTATGAATGTTAAATTATGCAAATTAAGAGTATTTACATGCATTTACTAGGTTTTTTAAGACCAAAATGATAGAATAAACGTGATAAAATGGAGAATCATCGAAATGGGAAAAGACTCTACTTGCCTTCACCACATGATAGGTGATGCATCAATTAATGTGATTTGTTATGCCTCCGTTTATTTTTCTCACCATAAGTATTGGTAGAGGTCTCGATATAACGTCGTGTTACCTGGATGGATAAAAAGTTCTGCGTGGTGCACCATATCCATGATATCTCTCAGTTTTCATCATCGAGAACTGACACATGATCCCTCTTTCCTTAAATGGACTTACAGACATAATCTGTCTAACTCATCCCTCAAACAATGCCAATGCAATTCCTTGTAACATGTGATCTATGTATTGTCCTTGGGTCATCTTATCTCACAAACTATTGTACACCACCGTCAAAACAACACATCAAGGTGTGCCAAGCAGCATGTCCCCCAACTCACGTAGATGTTGGGTTCACAACCATCTAGGTTTCTACCCGAGGCCCCCAAGTATGCATGCCCTTCCCTTGGTGGCACCTACTCCACTACTCTCATGCCACATAAGGATACAACCGTAGCATGGAATTAAAGCTACAATAGAAAAGTCGTCTCATGACCTTATGGGCCAGTTTGGTTGCTCGTGTACACCGGTGTACCTCTAATTCCAACCCTCCCAACCCTCCACACAGTTTACTATTCAGAGGGATACCCCAACCCAAACTAACCCAGTTACCAAACTGACCCTAAGAGATAGAACTCAAATTTGGGATCCCCAAAATCTTACATTGAATGCTGAAGATGCTCTCAATCAAGAGGCTCAATGCATAGATTTTAACTTAACGAGTTGGCCGCTAAGACTAGCTAAAGCCACATTTTGCTGGGCAACCTTGTCTCAAATCATGAATCCAAACACATCCATGTGTAGTGCTACTCTCCAATATCCACATGTAAATCTATCAAAGGGACTTGCAGGAAACACACTTGCACCACGATCTTTCACACCTACCATGTCAAAGTGTCAATATTTCCACAATGCTCCAAAATTGTACCGACAATCTCCCCATGAGAGGATCAATCTACCTAGGTTGCAAGTTTGCATTTTTTACAAAAAGAGACAATTAACATGTCTACCTTGAGCATTCAATAGGTACATTAGCAAGCTAAATGAGTGGCTACATGAACGAGGTTTTGTATGACGATTACTAGGGCAGGAGATGAACACCCCAAATCTCTCCTGCCAACGTACAAACCGAAACTGATCCTCTAGTCCCTAATACTCCAACTAAAGCATGTTCTTGTCAAATTGAATTCCATATCAACAAGGTCACCCATGACATAATCAAGAGGATGAAACACAAGATACTATTACAACAATGAGCATTAACAATTATTTGTAAAAGATAAAACACTCTGGAAGTTACTTTGCAAAAAGTTTACTACATTATTTTAACAAATGAAATATACAAGTATGTAAAATTTAAATAGATGTGAAAATGATAGTATGCACAAGCGAACACCCCAGATTAAACTGTTAAACGTCTTACAAAAAATTGGGACAAGAGCTGTTAAACATGGGTAATTCCAAAACAGCAACCACATTGATCAAGGTTGGATGGATTAGGAAAGGAGTGAAGGACCAAGTTAGATAAGCGCGTTGGTAAGGCCGGGAAATGGATAACTCCACTCACCCTGGAAATCCCAGAGATTGGGAGAAAGCTTCTGTCTTTCTGAGATCAACCTCCTCCCTACATCAGCACACCCTCATCTTGAGCCCTTCGTCATTTTACACCCCAGGATCTTCTAATCAACACCTCTAAACTTAATGTATATCAAAAGAAGTTCCAATTTACCATCACTCAATCTCCTTTCATGTCAACTACAACAAAACAGAAAAAAAACACTTCGCTTTCATTTAACTCGACACCAAAATATATCCCCGCCAATTTAATAGTTTGGGTATAAAAAGGCAACAAATCAGCACCACCCCCAAAAAACTCCTAATATCAGATTGGAACTATGATCAACCAGCACCACCACCTAGCCACAGAACAAGCATGACAAACGAAGGCAAGCATGGTACAAGCATGGTCAAGAAAGTTTAAACCCTATACCTAGTAAGCAAGTTGGTAGAAGGATGGAACTAAAGCCATGATTATGGCATAAAAATTGGAAAAACAGTTCAAATCAACTCAATCTGAATCAGTTTTTTTGCTGATATAACATTAATAAAGACAGTGCAGTTGATCTCATAACAAAATTTTCAAATTAAAATGAGTGCCACGACTACAAAAACTTTCAAAAAATGCATTCATTAGAGACAGCAAGATACTACTCCAGAGAGGATTGAGCAGGACCACCACCATAACTACCGCTACCTCTGCCAAAACCAGGTCTACCACCAGGTGCCTGCACGTTGTATACAAGTTTATGATTTGAGCATATAAACTACAGTAAAAAATAATCAGGTGGGCAGTGAAACTAAAGTTAAATATGATGCAGTTGTCACAATAAATACACAAGCCAGCATATAAGCCATCTATCAACATTCAATTACTTTTTCTTATATGTTGGATGCATTCAAATTGGGCACGGAAACAAAATTATGATTCTAAATAATGAGTGAAATGAAGGAATCGGTTTCCTATATTGACTAGAGTTAGAGAGGTGGAAACTAAGGTGTAGATAAATTGACCAGGCACCATAAGAGACAAACACACACATTTCCCGAGAATTCTTTCCTAGAGCCAATAGTTACACCGGAAGTGAGATGAGATGGGAGGGATATCTAAGATATGAGAATGAGAGAAATGAACAAGAAAATGTAGATCAGTAAACAACAATCATGGGAACTGGCATAACCAAAAACAGTACTAAAGAAGTCAATATTAGATGTCCCCTAGAAAGACCAGCTTAGACAATTAAATCTATAACCCACACTAAAGTCATTCCACAATACAATAAGGTAATAAACTTTACAAAATGTTTTCGACTAGAATATTGCTAGAATCAACACTGTAGTACACATGAACCCCTTACGCGCTTGCCACCCAGCCTTCCAACTCTCGTCTGTCTTTAAGATCGCATTTCTTGTTTATGTCAAGCATAACTAATTCTAGAAAAAGCCGTGCATCTCAGACATTCCACAAGAATATAAGGCATTTGTGAGCCAAAAGGGTGTGAACGAACTGATAGTCAAGAGATTTTGAAACTCAAGCTACAGATTTATTGGATTTTTACTTTTTCCCTCCAAATAAATGAATGGTATTAAAACTCTTTTATAGATTAAGCATTTACTCAGAATTTTGGTATCAATGAAAACATGAATATCAATAACTCAGATAATCTCAAAACTTCCATGGTGCAAGGCCATGGAAGTTTCAGTTTATTAACAGGGCTGAACAGGGAGGCACGATGCAATCTATGAATATATATTTGCTCATCAAAATACCCGTCCATCAGGTAACGAATATAATCACATAACAATTCATAACAGAAATTCCGACAGGCCATTTTATTGGTCCGTCCTTTATTTCAAAAAAATGAACTATAACTGATAAGAAACTATCAGGCAGTTCTCAGTATCCATCACTGCACCCAAAATCTGAATAAAACTTGATACTAGAAGAACTCCTTGCACCAAGATAATATTACTAACAATTAACGAACATTTCGTGCTTAGAAAAGCAACAAACAGATTCACATTTTGAATATATCAAGAATCAATTGATAAACAGATCCAGAAAGAGCCATCCAATGAAATTCGAATATTCAAATTAATCACAGCGCACAGATGAAAGTTGCAAAACCCTTTCTACACTTCTGTCTTCAAGATACTAAAAGCTCCACCCAAAAACATTGAACAAGAATCCAGAGAAGCTCCAGATCAATACCTTGAAAAAATCCACCTATATCTCAAAATGAGTTTACCCTCGCTGTAAAGACACCTTTCTACACTTCTAACTGTCTTCAAGATACTAAAAGCTCCACCAAAAAACCTCGAACAAAAATCCAGATAAGCTCCAGACCAATACCTTGAAAAAATCCACCTATAACTCAAAATGATAGTTTCTCACCGTAAAGACACTATATAGTCCCTGCCTAAACATTTGACCTTTCTTACCTTTAATGCATGCCTTCAACTCTCCATTTGAGATACATTACATCTTGCAATATCTAAACAATGGAGACTTGGCACATAGCCAAGTACCCTCATGTTCTTCTCTCTGCTGATTATACAACCACGCATCATACTAAAAACTCCCACAGCTCCCAACCACCTTGTAAAGTTGCAAATGTCATTAAAATTGTGTGTGCAGCTCGTAAGGGATGCAACAGATCACTCAAATGACCAAAACATTGTGTGGTTCAGGATTGAGAAACAGGTGCATCCAATAACAAGATATAGTAACTTAACAAAGCTCCCGTATCTCAAAAAGCACAATTCACTCACACTATTAGGTTCTCAACAATACATTATATTGTACTGTGCACAAGTATATTTGGCCCAAAGAAATGATTCACGTTCGTGTTGATTTCAGCAATAGCATCCATATCTCACAACTCCAGATGCCCCACAACCAAAAATTCTAGCAGCCATATCATGCATAACCCCAATCAAAATTTCTAGTAGCCAGCATACTCACCACTGAAGTGAGGTTTGTGCACAACAAACTTATGTGACGGTGAAATCAAGAGGTAAAAATTGCAAAATCTTAAGCAGTCTAAAGAAGACAAGCATTAACATGAATGTCAAGAGCATGCTCATCTCCTGCTGAGGATGGATTACTATGAATCATGTTAAACATTTACCAAGTCAATTCCCACATATCCCATCCAAATGATAATACCAATAGGGTTGGATTGGGTCTGCATGATTCCAAGGTAAAATTGCACACAGAGTATGGGGTCCACAAGTGTATGTGCAAGTTTTGGAGTTATGGTTGGAATATAAGATGCTAAAAAAAGTCAGTGTATGCGGTCTAAAATATATAATTTTTTTCTATGTTGTTGTGATTTTATTTTAATGATAATTTTTTATTGTTAAATTAAAAATGTCACATATTTCAGGCACATCTCGGACAAAATGTTGTTTTTATTGATTCCACAAGCTAAGTAATATACTCATGTGTGATGGTGCAGATTGAATGAGTGAATTATAGACTTGTAGTTTCCATATTGGCACTTGTCTGTCCACATGTTCAAGTTTTGGAGCTAGTGTTGGAATATAAGTTTGTAAGGAAAGACCTTTATAGTTTATACAGAGGGAGAAAAATTGAAACAAGAGGTATCACACATAGGTGCTCATCCAAAGATTTGAACCCTGGTCTTTAGGGTGGCGGGCACACTGCACTGCCAACAGACCATTGAAGTGGGATCAAATAGAAATAAAAATGAAGCAAAACAAGTAAAAAAATATGTTGAAATTCTATATTTATGATGCATCTTGGATAAAAGTTTGCTTTTTGTATTGATTCCATACGTAAAGCAACCTACTCATATGTAGCGATATAAATTGAATGAGTGGATTAAGGTTTCTCTATTGACTCTATCCCTTTTTCTCCTTGATTTTTTCTTCTCCCCACCCCCATCAATTCCCTTATAGATCTCATTTCGTCCCTCTCCAAGGCTGGGCAATCTCTCTCTCATTCCATGCATCTCCATACATTCCCACCCAAAACCCGCACAAGATCACCGTGCTTCTCATTCATGTACTTACACTCTCATTCTCCCATGCCACATTCTGCCCCTTCAAAAATTTAGGTAGGGCCAGAAGTAGAGAGTAATTACTACCAAAAACCTAAAAAAGAATGCAATTTTTTTAACAGTAAGAAAAGAGGAAAATATTTTAATATTCGTTAAAGGTTCAGTCAAAAGATTAATGCCATGTAAGCCTGGCCAGCTAAAAATGATAAATCATAATCTTGCATCCTCTTGATCAAAACTCAAGGGCAGCAAAAGGAGGGGTTCAACTTTCAATCAGCCATGTATTTCAAATGCTTAAAGTCAGCTTTAGGCAGGTAACATATTTGATCACTTCAATAAAGTCTCTAGATTTTACTGACAAGAAAAATGTAGGTTGTCTATCATAACAAGAGATTCAACAAATCCATTATTACCTAGAAATTCTCTACAGGAATCTGATCAGACAATCAAACAATTTGACTAAAAATTGTGGTTAGAGTTAACACAGTTCAGTAAATTATGCCAACAATGTTGAAAGTCATATCCGTGGCACTAATATTAACGAACGAATCATTACGCATATTTCTATAAAACTAATCATAAAAACTAAGACAGAATTCTCACCCTGAATGATGGCTGAAACTCGGGAGGAGCACCACCCTTGTCACCAAATTCACCAGGTCCGCCCCGAGGACCCCCACGATACCCATCTCTATCTCCAAACCTTGGCCTGTCACCCTCAAAACGTGGAGGACCCCTGCAAATAAAAAAACACAGTAGCCATATTATTTGAGCTCAAAAAATAAACCTCCGTCATATTTCACTTCAAAACCCATAAAAATCCCTCTTCTACAAAAACAATTAACGTAATATCGTCATCAACACCTCGGGCGGTCGCCGGGCGGGCCTCCAAACGGGCGGGAGGCGGGTCCCCTCGCGCTCTTCTTCAGGGTGGCGGGAACGATCTCAGAAGGCAGATTCAAGTACGTGCGAAGGTACTCGATCCCATCGTTGGTGAGGTACCAGTAGTAGTGCATCCACGCGAAGGTCTCCCTCACGTACTCCCTCGACTTGAAGCTCTGCATCAGCTTGATAACCTGCAGGTTGGGCACGTCGATGTCCGGGTGCTTCGCCAGATTGTAATCCTTCTTCGCGTACAGTACACCCTCTGTCAAAACACCAAAAAAATCGAACTATCCACATTGTTAGATCTCCGGGAACGAAACCCTAGGGGGAAACAAGCAAAACTCGAACCTTGGAAGAGGTATTTGCAGATCTCATTACGGTTCTTTTTTGGGATGATCTGCGACGAAAAAAAGGTGGCGATGACAAACAATCGAAACCAATTGAGAAATATGCAGAGCAAATCGGAGAATGTTTACCATCGTCGGTCGATCAGGGCGGGACTTGGATGCGGCGTAGTGAGGAAGAGGGCGGGCGACACGAGAGAAAACCCTAATCGGCGAAAGATGGCGAAGTTATAATGGGTGCGAGAAGGAGTTGGAGCCGTTGGATCGGAGGCTTTGAAGATCGAAGAGCTTGGATGAAAAGAAAGTGTGGTTAATTATCTATGTTTTGTAGCCATTAAGGCTTAAAACACGATCTAAAAGGATCTGTTTTGAATTTTCTGACCCCTTACTAGGCTCACATCTGCTTGTCAAATTAAATCCCCTATTTATAGAATTTTTTTCCTCCGTAAGGATCTTATTCCAAGCATCCACATAAAGAAATAAATTTTGGAGACATAGATCTAACCGATAAATTAAAAAAAAAGCCTTCTGCGGTCCTTGCATTTTTACTTATTTCACAAAAAGGTTGCAACATAAAAATAAGTCTTATTAAAGCATTGATAATTGATTATAAGGAGACTGAAATGAAGTAGTATTCATTCCAAAAGGATTCTCCAGTAAATAAATACAATTAAGCTTGATTCTAAGTGCACGTATGGTATAAGGCATCGATCATATATATGCATATATATATGGGATTTTTACACCCATAACCCTGAGTAATTCTGCAATTACATTCATAACCCTGCGAAATTGTGAATTACATGAGAAACCCTGAATAATGGTTAACTCTTACACAATATGACCCTGTGTTCCCCTTCGTCCATTCTCTCCGTTGTCTTTAACGGAATACGTCAAAATTTGACCATTTTAACCCTTAAACTAAATTATATTTACAAAATATGCCATTAATTGCAATATAAGTTTAACAACAAATAATGGACACAAAAATCAAGAATCTGTGGCTTCCTCGTGGCCATCCACAACCTCCACCACCCCATGCAATGCTCTACTCTATCTAAGAGCTCCTTCCTACACAAACACATCATCATGGAGACCGCCATGAAACGCCTCAAGAAGGAGCCGACAGAGGTGGACGTCATCTCGCACGTCACCTCCGTGTCCTCACCATCCACGGTCATGTCGTCGTCGAGGAGACCTACAAGCTCCGACGGCTTGTCGTCGTCGAGGAGATCCTTTCCCATCTGGAATTGGAGCACCTGAGCCCCTCTCAGGTGTAGAAGCTCAACTGGGATCATGTTGTCTTCGACTTGTAGCGTTTGGGCTTGCCGCGACGTATGATTTCTTTGATCAGATCTTCTAGGTAGAGGGACTCATATGCGATTCCGTCTTCACCATGGACGCTGCAACCCGATTCTGAGGGAGGGGGCATTCTAAAGGAGGAAGGGCGACGAGGGAGGGGTACAAGAGAAGGAGGGCGGTGCAGGGGGCATGTTGGAGGAGGAGGGCGACACAGAGGGGCATGTTGGAGGAGGAGGGCGGCGCAGAGGGGCACGCTGGAGGAGGAAGGCAGCACGGGGGGGACTGGAGGAAGAAGGCGGCACATGGGGGCATGCTGGAGGAGGAGGGTGGTGAGGGAGGGGCGCTGGAGAAAGAGGGCGGTGCAAGGAGGCGTGTTGGAGGAGAAGGGCGGTAGGGGGCGCGCTGGAGGAGGAGGGTAGCACATGGGGGTTCTTGAGAAGGAAATGGAGGAGCTTCGACGGGGGAGGGGCGTACTGGAGGTGGAAGGGTGGTGGGGAGGGGCTTCGGCGGGTGAGGGGTTCGTTGAAGGTGGAAGGGCAGCAGGAGAGGGACGTGTTGGGGGAGGATGGGCAACGAGGGGGTGTGCTAGAGGAGGAGGGTGGTGGAGGGGTGGAACAAGGGCGAAGGGATGGCGCAGGAGGAGGAGTGGTACAACGGCGGAGTGCTGGCACAGGGGCGGAGTGCCGGCGCGGGGGAGAAGTGCTGGCACAGGCGGAGGGGTGGCGCAGGCGGAGGGGTGGCACAGGGGCGGAGTGCTGGCGCAGGGGCAGAGGGGTGGCTTAGGCAGAGGGGTGACGCAGGGTCGGAGGGGTGGCGCAGGGGCAGATTGGGTGGCGCAGGCGAAGGGAGGGAGGAGGAAGGAGGAGTACTGTAGGTCGACTATGCTGCATATGAGGAGGAAGAAGTTTTTTTAATTTGTTTTGAAATTTTTTAACAGCCATTGGATAGACTGAGGGTTGGATTAACCCAATGATATGGTTGGGTTAAGGAGAAAATTAACGGAGGGTCATCAGCGTGAGACGGAGTGACTTTTTGGGGTTTCTCGTGTAATTCGCTATTTCACAGGGTTATGAATGTAATTGCAGAATTACTCAGGGTTATGGGTGTAAAAATCCCTATATATATAGGAGTGATCCTATGCGAGCAAAAAGTTGTGAGAGCATTGGTGAATCATGTGGTCCAGAATCATTCCTCTCATGCTCTCACAATTTTTTGCTCTCATAGGATCACTCATATATATATATATATATATATATATATATATATATATATAGGGGGGGGGCACTTCAAATGAGGTGGGGTCTCACCAATATTGTGGTGATCCTTTAATAGGATTCGTCGGATCCCAATCTGACGGTAGCATTAAAAATCATGTCCAAAAGGGCAATTATGTCATCCTATTATTTTTGTAAATTCAAATTTCATTTAATGGATTTGGATTACCGTTTAATATTTTCTGGATATGGTATTTTTGAATCATACCTTTACTGGTCTTTTTCCAAATTTACGCTGAATGAATTGGGTTAAACCATATCTTTGTAAACGCCCGCGAGATTTTGTGAAAATGTATGTTCTTTTTGTAATGTCGATAATGATTTCTTTTTTACAATTTCGTTTGTAAATTGGTAATTCTGTTTTGTAAATGGGTACATTCGTTTTGTAAACTCCAATGAGTTTTTGTAAGAATTATTATCCTCTTTGTTCCGATCTTTTTTTATAAATGTATATATTCATTTTGTAAATTTTATGTGACCTTTTGTAACAGTATCGTGCTCTTTTGTAAAATTCTCAGAGAGCTCTGAAAAAAAAGATAAAACAATAATGAGATTTGTAAAAAAATGAATCAATATGTAAATCGAAAGGTCAATTATTTTAATTATCAAACAACAATGTAAATATGTGCATTACCATTGCACATCCACCGATCGACCCCTTTCGCCTGGAGGAACCTCACAGCTCTCGATGAAAACCCCTTCGTCATCGCCTCAGCATCACCACCGAGCTCGACCCTCCTTCTCCATTATTGCCGCCAACCATAGGAGCCCCACACATCCGTCAGGAGCCCTCGTCGGAGAAGAAACATCACCCGCTCTTTGCGTCGCGGAGAACCTCTGCCAGAAGCTTGGTGCTCCGTCGACCATCAATAATGCCTCCTCCACTGCCTGGACGAACACCGCCGCCGCCCTCGATCAAGGAAAGAAGGAAGGAACGCCGTCGCTGCTCTCGATTGGGAGAGAGAGAGAGAGACAGAGAGGAAGGCGCCGGATTAGGTGTAAATCGGGAGAGAAGAGGGAGGGAGAGAGAGAGTGAGAGATAATTATGGTTATTAATTTGTGGGTGTCACATACTATTTTTAGAATGTGACAAATGACCAAAATAGGTTTCTACCATTAAAATAATGTAATTAATGTGGCATTTATCACAACCGTGTGATTTAAATTAAATGGATGAGATGTAGGGCTCACCACAAAATTGGTGAGGCCATGCCTCATTTGAAGTTTCATATATATATATATATATATATAGGGAAAAATTGGTCTGCCCCCTAAGGGTAGCCAACATGGCTGCCCCCACATCATTTTTCGTATTTTTTTTATTTTTTTTAAAATTTAACCATGTATATTCATCCCTATATCCCTCTTATATGTCATTCGAATTTCGTCAGAAACAGAAACTCATACGGCCTCTATCTAGACGTTATTTTTTTAACAGTCGCAGGATTTTTTAAATTAGCCATGTCTGGATGGAGGCAATAGGAGTCTCTATTTCTGAGAAATTCGAATGACATATAGAAGGGATATATGGATGAATATACATGGTGACATTTTTTCAAAAAAATAAAAAAATTACGAAAAATGGGGTGGGGGCAGCCATGTTGGCTACCCCTAAGGGGCAGCCCCATCAACCCCATACATACATACATACATACATACATATACATATATATATATATATATATATGGGTTAAATGGGGCTGCCCTATGGGGGGAGCTAACTTGGCTCCCCCCGCTACATTTTGCCCATTTTTTAAAATTTTTCTTGGAATTTTCTTCCGTGAAATTTCATCACTATATCCCTATATTATGTCATTAAAATTTCGTGCGAAACAGATACTCCTACGACCTCCATCCAGACAATCATTTTTTAACGGTAACAAAATTGCTAAAAACGACCCCGTCTGGATGGAGGCCGTAAGAGTCTCCGTTTCGCACGAAATTTTAATGACATAGTATAGCGATTTATTGATGAAAATCTACGAAAGAAATTTTCAAAAAAAAAATTAAAAAAATGAGCGAAATGAGGCGGGGTGAGCCAAGTTAGCTTCCCCCATGGGGACAACCCCATTTTACCCTATATATATAAAGGAAAAAATGGGGTTGCCCCTTGCGGGCATCCAACATGGCTGCCATCGTCTCATTTTTCGTCAAAATTTTTTATTTTTTTTGAAAAATATCACAATGTATATTCATTCCTATATCCCTCCTATATGCCATTCGAATTTTGTCAGAAATAGAGACTCCTACGGCCTCCATCGAAATGATGTCGATTTAAAAAATCCTATTACTGTTAAAAAATGACTATCTCGATGGAGGCCATAAGAGTCTCTGTTTCTGACGAAATTCGAATGACATATATTAGAAATATAGGGATGAATATACATTGTAATATTTTTCGAAAAAAATAAAAAAAATACTGAAATAAGGGCGGGGGCAGCCATGTTGGCTGCCCCAAGGGAGCATCCCCATCAACCTCCATCAACATCCATCAATCTCATATACATACATACATACATATATGAGGTTGATGGGGTTGTCCCTGCGCCGTTTTCGACGTTTTTTTTTATTTTTTTTAAATATCACAATGTATATTCATCCTTATATCCCTCATATATGCCATTTGAAATTCGTCAGAAACAGAGACTTCCACGGCATCCATCCAGACATCCATTTTTTAACGGTAACAGGATTTTTTAAATCGACACCATCTCGATGGAGGCCGTAAGAGTCTCTGTTTCTGATGAAATTCGAAAGACATATATGAGGGATATAGGGATGAATATACATGGCGATATTTTAAAAAAAAAATAAAAAAAATGTCGAAAACGGCACTGGGGCGGTGATGAATACCTATTCATCACTCTTTATTCTTATATTTTAGCTACAAAAACCTCTGCAAATACATGTATATGTTTGTAAATACAAATAATTAGTAAAAAGCATGCATTGTGCAAAAACTAATAATTAGCATGTTTTGTGCAAAAATAAAAGAATAAAGAATAAAAAGAAAAAGAGAGAAATATTTAGAATAAATATTGAGCGACCTAATCCCAAGGGAGGGCTCAGCATGGGCCTGACCGCATAAAAGCCAAAGTAGAGAGAGATAAGGGAGCTCATGTGTGTAAATATATCTGTAAATATAATAAAAATATTTTTTTTCTCTAAAAATAAAATAAAATGGGCTTGTATATATTTGTAAATATTTGTAAATATAAAATAAAAACAAAATAGAAAAATTAAAAAAGAAAATAAAAATAATCTTCCTTGAACATATTCACCATGTACATAAGACCACACCTATATTTATTTAGCCTTGTAAATAAATAAATTAAAATCCCTAAAAATTTGTACATATTCTATATTTTATGGTGTAAATAAATAAAATAAAAACCTTAAAAACAAAAATAAAATAAAAAGAATAAAATTAAAAACCAAAAAGAACATTGTATATATACCATGTATATAAATGTATATACATATTTATTTTAACCTTGTAAATAAATAATAAAAATAAAATAAAAACATCAAAATATTCCTAATTTTATGCTATAAATAAATAAAATATAAAATTGGAATAAATTGTATAAAAATAAATAATTAAAAATCAAAAATTAAAAATACATATTGTATATACCTATATAAAATAATAATATTTTGTAAATACCTAATTTATATTTCAAAAAAATAAATAAAAATCACAAAAATAGTTTTTAAATAAATAAACATTTTTTATGTTTTAACTTTTTCTAAAATTGGCCATTTACTATTTTATATTGAATTTTCAAATCTTTATTACGTGGCCGCATCCCATTGGTCCACGGGGGATTGTTGACCCCCGGTCAACTCTCCCCCTGGACCACATATGCTCTGGATCTGTGTTTTTGACCCGATTTCCCGACTTTTTCCACGCTTGATCCGATATCCAAAACCTTAAACCCCGGGCTCCGATTGATCAGCAAATATCCGAGACCCTCGCCCGGGGTGGGTTCTCGGGGTCCGAGCTCCGATAAGCTAGCTCGATCTTCATCTAGCCGGACCCCTAGCCAGTTATAACCTCCCCTCCGGCTGCCATTTCACGCATCTCTGGTCCTCCCCTTCGACGCCAAGGAACTCCTCCAGATTGCCTGAGTGACAGCGGTACTCCCAGAGTGGAGGGGAGGCTCGAAGCCTCGGGAAGATTCTGATCCGGTGGCTCAGCCGCCGTGCGGCGCCGCGAGCGCGCCCAGCCTCGGGAACCCGACGATCCCTTACAGGCAATGACCCAGGAGCTCCCCGAGCTCCAGCCCAGTCGATTGCATTCACCAGGTAACGTCTTTAGCCCGTAGATTAGCGTAGGATTCAATTTTTTGATTTCTGTAGCCATAGCTCCGCCGCCTCCGTCCGCCGACTCCGTCCAGCCATTTGCCCATCCGACATCGCCACCACCTTCACGAGCCTCCTCCTCACCTGCTCCACCTACCCATTCCCCCTGGCTCGCCCCGGAGCAGGGACTTCGGTCCTCCTCCTCTGCCGCTCGCCGGAGGACCTTCGCCCTGACGCATCTTCCATCCATTTCGCGCTTTAACGGGTCGAGGCAGTTTGCCCTCGACCCCTCTTTCTTCCTGTGCAGGTATCAGGCAAAGTCGACCTCATCTGGAGGTCGGAACTTCAGAGCACAGGTGCTCCAGGTCGTCACCGTCGTCGGAGCTCTCCAGAGCTCCCCGTTCTCATCGGAGCAGTTCAGAAGCTGCGGACCACCGAGACACTTCTTCTCCGCATCTCAGCAGCTTCCGGGGAGTCCCCACGCGCGAGTATCGGGCCGGCGAAGTTCACCGGCCGTCAGTTCATCCAGGACCCTCCCGAGCCGTCCGATCGTCCCCTTCCTCCAGACGAGATCTCAACCACCCATTTGAGGAGCTTCACCACCGTCCGATCCATAGGAGGACTGATCTGGGCCGCACGATCAGATGAAGAGGCATCAGTTATTCTGAACCGTTCGATCTCCACATGCCTTCATCTCAACCGTCAGATCAGCGAGGATTTCCCCCAAAGCATCGCAACCGTCAGATCAGCCACGTGGGGAGCTCTCGGCCGTTTGATTCGAGCGGAGCTTCTTCGAGGAAGGGCCACCACTCCAGAGCCGTCCGATCTACCACGTGGCACCTTCCCCACCGTCCGCTTAAATAAAGGCTAAATATCTCTTAGGCCCTTAGATTTTTAGTTGTTATTCTGTAGTCCTATAAATATTTTAGAAACTTTATTGTAGTTTGGTAATTTGCATAGAGGACCCTGTCTTTTCTGGTATTTGCGTTTATACCCTTGTACGCAGTGTGCACGTGCTTCGTCACGGGTTTTTGTAGGTTAATTGCATATACAACCTTTATGTTCTAGGGTGTTATTGAATAAATCTATGTTTTTTATATTTGCATAAATACCCCTGTGCGTGGTTTAATTGCGCATGTTGCTTGATTTAGTGGGTAATTTATATTGAAGCCCCTAGACTTTTAGTACGTGTTATTAAATAGTCTAAGAACTTTAATTTTCTTGCAAATAGGTCCCTGAGTGCCCAGGTCACGCGCCTCGTGCGTGCAACCTTGGAGAAATTGCACCGGACCCCCTGGAACTTGTGTTATTTGCATACAGGTCCCTGTGCACTGTACTCTTGTTTTCATTTTTAATAAAATAGCAAACAAACTCCAAATTTGATGAAAATTGGACACATGGCTCCTGCCATGGTGTAAAATTTTCTATAAATTTTGGAGACATTTTTGATACTTTTTGATATTTTTAAAAAATTCAAAAACATGCATTTTATTTACTGTATAACTTTAAATATCACAAAAAATATTAAGACACCTCTAAAAATCACAAAAAATTAAAGATTGCTTGTGTTGCCTTGTTTGATTTTCTGACCAATTTTGGTCATTTTTGGCTTTTTAAAACCCATAAAAATTACAAAACCCCTAAGAACCCATAAAAATTCTAATAATTAAAAGAAAAATCAAAAATTAATAATTCTGGTGGGTAAATTTTCCTTGTGTTTTCTTATTTACAGGAAAATTACCTTCAGACCTTGATAGGGCCATTTTGCATTTTAATTTGGCCCTCCAAGTCTGACTGGACAGTGCCCTTCTTTTGTTGTCTTGTTTTATTTTTATAAAATTCCACAAAAATCAGAAAAATCACCAAAAATTAACCAAAAATAGTAAAAAATATAAAAAAAACATAAAAATATTTTTTTTTGAATTTTTGGAATAATTTTGAGTAGTAAAATAATTGTATATAGTTGCTTGTTTCCTTGTTTTCCTTATTTTCTTGATTATTTGAAAATCCAAAAAATATAAAAAATATTATAAATCCACCAAAAAATTATTTGTTTATATTTTCCTTACTTTTTACTACTTCGTAGGCCGCAAGGTCATTACGTGCTCCCTGAGTCCGACCCTGGTCGCTATACCAGGCTAATCCAATAGACAGGACCGTTATCGTATTTCTTTGATTTTTATCTAATTTTGGTGGTCTGCACTTAATTTTCTTGATTGACCGTTTGATCTCTTGAGCGACTGAGGTCGCAACGACCTTTGTTATTTCTTCATCCTTAGTTTGCTCGGGTTATCTCTCTCTCTCTCTCTCTCTCTCTCTCTCTATATATATATATATATACATATACGGGGAAAATGGGGTTGTCCCCTAGGGGTAGCCAACATGGTTGGCTCTACCCCATTTTTCGCAAAATTGTTTTATTTTTTGGAAAAATATCATCATGTATATTAATCCTTATATCACTTATATATGTCATTCGAATTTCGTCAGAAAGAAAGACTCCTACGGCCTCCATCCAGTCGACATTTTTTAACGGTCGCAAGATTTTTTAAATCGACCCTGTTTGGATGGACGCCGTAGGAAGGGTTGATGGGGCTGCCCCGTCCTATTTTTGGGTAATTTTTTTATTGTTTTTGAAAAATATCGCCATGTATATTCACTATATCCTCCTATATGCCATTCAAAATTCGTACGAAACAGAGACTCTTACGGCCTCCATCCATAAGGGTCGTTTTTTAACAATTCTGTTACCGTTAAAAAATGACTGTCTGGATAGAGGTCATAGGAGTCTTTGTTTTGCACGAAATTTTAATAACATAATATAGGGATATAGTGATGAATATTAATGGAAGAAATTTTAAAAAAAATAAAAAAATCGGGCGAAATGAGGCAGGAGGAGCCAAGTTAGCTCTCCCCAGGGGGAGCCCATTTAACCCATATATATATATATAGGGGAATATGGGGTTGCCCCCTAGGGGTAGTGATGAATCCACATTTCATCATCTTTATTCTATCATTTTGGCACCAAAAAACCTAGCAAATGCCTGTAAATAGCATTAAAATCATCATCTTAGCATCCATGCATGTGCATTATATTAGTGTATAAAATACTGTAATTAAGGCCAAAATTATAGAATAAATAAAGAAAAGAAAAAGAATAAAATATTGTAAATATTTTATGACCCGAAACCCCGAGACCTAGGCATCTTGATGAATAGGTCGACAAGGAATAAAGTAGGGGGAGATAAGGGCCAAAAACACCAATACTTTTTCTATCCATTCTTTATTCATTTTGGGACCTATTTTTGGTTCCACTTTTTATACATCAAATAAAGAAACTTTGTACATAAAAGTTGTAGATAATTCTATAAAGAAAAATACAAAATTGATTTCACTGAAAAATAATGTACAGATAAAAAGTTATGGTCTGAATAAAAATCCAGAATGCCAACTTCCCAGACCCGTATCTCACCAATAAAAACTCCAAATGCAGCCTACTCACCTTTAATTGTATATAGAATAAAATAATCTATCCAATGGTGGTGGTTTTCGCATTTGGCGGAGTTACGGTTTGAAAGTTGAGTTTCTGACCCCCATTGTATACTTGTACAGATTAAAATATTCAATTTATTCTTTATTCATTATTCTTGCATGTTTATATTTTTATAATTATGTATATATTACTTATAATATATATGTACATTAAAACCAGAATAAAAATGCAAAGAAATCACAAAATAAAAATACTTGTATAAAGGATACATAGGTATACTGCCTATACATATACCTATACAAATAATACTTGTATTTTATTAAATATACAAAACATATCAGAAAAATAAAATAAAAATATATTTATGTACATAAAAGTACTTTATGTTTTTATAAAATAATAAGCAAAAATAATAACAATAAAATACACAAAATAAAATTAAAATACTAAAATACATAGGTAATATACCTATATAGGGCTAAAATGTAAACTTGTAAAAATATGTACCGTAAAAAATAAATAAAAATCATAATTAAATACTACATAAAATAACGAACATTTTTTATTTTATAATCATAATTTAATCCTATTTATTTCTATTTTTAAATGAATTAACAAAGCATTTTCTTTATCTTTTCCCTGGTTGGTCCACGTGGACCAACCAGGCGCCTCGGATGTTGACCGGCGGGTCAACAGTCCATCCTTCACCCTTCACGTGTTAGTGCACCTCGTTTTTCACCCAATTTCACCCTTTTTTCGAGGTCGCGCCGCTCGTCCTTCGTCCTCGCTTCCTTCTTGGAAGTTGATCACTGTAGACCCGTCTCCATCGCCGTTTCCTTAGATCTCCTTAGATCTGCTCGTCTCGCCCGTGACTCCCCCTCGAAGTCACGCCCTCAACTCCCTTCAAATACAAACCCCCATATCCCTTTCTCGGGTTGAACCGCAAATCATCCAGCTCCTTCCCCCCTTGGAGTCGCTCTAGCACCGTGGAGGTGACAGCTCCAGGTCTACACCTTCGAGGAGGCGGATTCGCTCGAGTTGGGCGCGTTCCACCCCCACCTCCGGCGGGTGTCCCCGTGAGGTACTCACCCTCTGGCTCTTGGCCATCGAGGCTGTTCTTTGCTTCGTTTTATTCCCTTCACGTTACTCATAGATCCTGGATCATTTCCCCCATCTTTCCGCGTTGAATCGATCACGTCATCACCTCATCGATCACCTCACCGGAGCGCAACTCCGGCGAGCCCCTATCTCGCCCTTCATTCCACTTCGAGAGCCACCTGAGGTCGAGGCACTTTTCCCTCGACCTCCTTAACCTTTTTGTGCAGGTGTTGGAGTGTTCTGACGCATCTGGAGCCCTTTTGACCCTTCACCGGAGCACCTGGAGCACTGCATCTTCCGCGTCGCCGCTGAAGAGCTCCGCCGATCGCCTCGCCATTCCATCGCTTCCAGACGACAGAGGAGACTCCCAGCAACCTTCAGGGCCCTTTTTGGAGCTCAATCATCGCCGGAGCGCGTCGCCATCGCCGGGAGAAGGTCGCCACAGCGGTCCTTCTTCCCTGTTCTTCCACCAAGCGTCGCAGCCGTCCGATCAAGGAGAGGCCCCAGTTCTGACGTGGACCGTCTGATTGCCTTCGCCAGCCACCGTTGGATCTCATCCGAGATCAGATCTCAGCGGTCCACGGGCGAACCGTCATCGCGCTCGGAGGAGTTGCCACGTGGATAAGTGGCGTGCCCCACGCCGCTGGATCGCGCCTGAAGCCCAACCGTTGGATGTCCGCCACGTGTCAGCGCCTTCGCCAACGTCGTCGGATCGCCTATACGAGGGTATTTTGCATCTACACCCTCGCATCTTTTTGTATTTAGTATTTAATATTCAAACTTTTGTCTATCGTGTACTAGTTTTGTAATATTTGCATAAAGACACCTAAACTTTGCTTATTTGCACCCAGGTCCTTCGCCACGTCACCTCACGTGACCTGTACATAGGGATGAGCATCGGGCCGGGTCGGGCCGGGCCCAAGCTAGCCCGACCCGAGCCCGATTTCGGTTTTCGGGTCAACAGGCCGGGCCTAAGCCCGCGAGATATCTGGGTATGTGGCCCAAACCCGAGCCCGCCTGCAATTAAATGGGTCGGGCCGGGTTCGGGCCGGCCCGTTATGGGTCCAAACCGTAGTGACTTGGCATTGGGCTGCATCCTTGCAACCTGCCAAAACCTAGTGGCTTTAGACATAAGCTGCTGTGAAAGGGTGACTGATTCATCTTTTTATGCATTGAGTCAGGCAAATTTTACATATGGTTTGAAGGCTTTGAAGGCAAGCAATTGCTCAAGAATCACAGTTTCTGCTGTTGCTTTGCTTCTTAAGTACTGCACATCCTTGGAGTGCCTTGATGTGAGCTCTTGCCCACATATTACAAAGCTAAGTTGCGAGCAAGCAGGATTGCAGTTCCCCAAATGTTGCAGGGTGAAGTTCTCTGGAAGTTTAGCAGAATCAGATGCTTTTGTGGATGTGTTCTTTTAGATCCCGAGGTATGAGCTGAAGCTGTTTTAGAGCAATGATCAGCATACGTGTACAGTGTATTATGCTGGTTATAGTATTGATTTCTATATGTTGTCATTATTTAAAATAATACAATGCTATATATTATGGGACTGTACAACCGTGCTTCCTAGATAAGGAGCATCTGGGTTGCTTATGTTCTTGACAAGAACAAATGCAAGTCGGGTCGGGCATATATGCGGGCTCGGGGCGGGCCTATAGTCGGGCCGGCCCACGGGCCTCGGGCTCGGGCCCACCTTGCCCAAGCCCGGCCCGAAATTCTGATTGGGCCAAAAAAAGAGCCCAGGCCCGCCCAGCTATTACTCGGGCTCGGGTCTGGGCCGGGCTTGATCGGGCCGGGCATTGGGCTGGGCCGGGCCGGCCCTACCCAATGCTCATCCCTACCTGTACACGTGAGGTGTGGGCATTTTGCAGAGGGACCCTCGGTCATTTGTGTATTTCGTTTTAGTACTTAAACTTTCGTATCACATGTAAACTTTTTGGATATTTTGCGAGTAGGACCCTAGGGTTTCGTGATATTACACTTTAGTCCTCGCCAGGCGCGTGCGAGTCACGCGCCCTGGTGGGAAAATTGCTAAGAGGCCCAGGCGGCTTTTGTAATTGCATTTTGGTGCTAAAAATTGAATGTACAATGTATATTTTTGTGGAAAATTGCATGTATGCCCCTGGATGTTTGATATTTTGCACATATACCCCTGCCAGGACTGTTTGATGTTTGGATGTTTGCTCTAATTATTTGACCTATCATTTTAAGTCCAAAAAATTCACAAAAATAGACTTAAGTATCTGGACATGTGTATTTTAACGCCACATATTTAGTTTTTGATTTTATTTTATTTTCATATTTATTAAAAATCAAAAACTCGCTATTTGTGCACTGTCTAGCTTAGAAAATACAAAACAAATATTAAAACACCTCTAAAAATTCCAAAAAAATTACCTAGTGTCTATTTTATCATCTTTTAGCGTCAGTCCAAAAATCATTAAAAATCTCAAAAGAAAAACACTAAAAATTTAAAAACACTCAAAAACTTCAAAAAAATATATAAAATAGTAGAAAACTCCAAAAATCAAAAACTCAGTTCCTGTTTGTTCCTTATTTTGACCTTTTTATTTAAAAATTAGTGTGAAAAATTTTGAGTACTGGTTGCTATTTTTAAATCCTATTTTATTCGCAGCCAGCCCTATTTCCACTGTTTTGCCTTAATTCGGTAATTAAAAATACCAAAAACACCTTGAAAAATCCCCAAAAATCACAAAAACAGTAAAAAATCCTAAAAATATAAAAAACAATTCATTTCCGAATTTTTGGTCATTTTTGCACATTTTTATAAATACTTTATCTTGCCTTTTATTACTTTGCTTATATTTTCCAATATTGAAAAAAAGAAAAAGAAAAAAAAATATATAAAATATAAAATATAAAAATCAGAAAATTAAAATCAAAATACAAAATTAAAAAAAATAAATAAAAAAAATAAAATTAAAAATTAAAAACCCACAAAATTGTCTTTGCTTGCTTGCTTAGTGTAGACACATCACACACTCACTTGAGCACATTCTTGTGAATTACCCTGTTTGCTCCCTGTGTTCGAACTCTCTGCATACTTGTCACTATACACCATTTGTGCAGAGTTAAAAATAAATTTTAACTCCACATTATTTCTAATTTATTGATCTTTAGTGTGGGTTAATTGTTGACTTTAGTCCAGATTTCATTGTGAGTCGTCACAGCGACGGTTGTCTCCGCCTTGTGTGAGACACCATTTTAGACTCCGTGAATTTTGGCTAAATCAGGTAGCCAACATGGCTGCCCACCCTATTTTTTGCAAAATTTTTTTATTTTTTTGAAAAAATATCACCATGTATATTCATCCATATATCCCTCATATATGTCATTCGAATTTCGTCAGAAAAAGTGACTCCTACGGCCTTCATCCAGACATCATTTTTTTAATGGTCGCAGGATTTATGGATGGAGAGCCGTAGGAGTCTCTGTTTCTGACGAAATTCGAATGGTATATAGGAGGGATATAGGGATGAATATATATGACGATATTTTTCAAAAAAAATAAAAAAGGTTGCCCAAAAATGGGGCGGGGCAGCCATGTTGGCTGCTCCCAACCCTATATTATATATATATATATATAGGGTGCACTTGAATTGAGGTGGCACCTTTCCTTGATTATGGAAAGGTTTCATCTTAGGGCCGTGGGATGAAGAGTGTACGAAGGAGATTGAAACCACTTTGTGGTTTTTGTGCCAACTAACACTCCTATAATGTGGGATGGTTAAATTAATGCTAAATAAATGAAATACACGTCATTAAACATTCTATATTTAGCAATATGAAGTTTTAAGTACACAACATTACAGAAACATTTGATTTAATAAAGCACCGCATTTTGAATAATCTGTTATGTAAATACTATTGATTGCGCTATTTTACATCTTCATGTCATATTTTACAACATCGTTTCTACCGATGATTCAGAAAAAAGCCTAAATACGGTGACATTTTGTGTTTATTCAATTGAATTTTATACATATTAAGTTTCATAAAATTACATTGGGTTACATAATAAAATAAGAAATTGATAACACATTGTAAACTCTCCTATACGCATATACAAAATGAGAAATTTAGATATAAGGAAATGAGAATAGGAAATACATTATATATCTCTATTTTACAAAATATAGAATCGCAATTACAAATTTGATTTATATTTTACAACGATATTATGATAACTTGAGAAAAATTAATGCAAACTTGATAACTATTTTACCAACAATTATCATATTTTACGAATACATTCTATATTTTACTAAAGAAAACTATATTTTAGTAAGTTATAGTTCAATTAAGATATGTAAGTTACGTATACAAAGGTATATTTGTATCCTCAGATTCTTGACATGAGATATAATTACTATTTTATATTAATATATTACAAAGTAACAATTTATTTTACTCGACTTTGATAGTATTTTACTGAGATATATTGACATTTGCATTAACTTATTGACAATGTTGCTTCTATTTTACGTTATTGGCTTATAATTTACAAAACCAAGTTATAATTTACAACGTTGTCTTCTATTCTACCATTTGATTTATCTCTTGGACTGATATTCTCAATTCTACAAATAAAATGAGAACATATACAATGTAACTGCTCTCATGTTGATATTAGTATTATATAACCTTTTTAAAATTTTCTTTTAGTAATTTTTCATACTTTTTAGGGAAGAACATAAGCAATGATATATATACAATGTCTGTTTTATGGATTTAAAAAATTCTATTAAAGAATTTATATATAACAGGAAAAAATCACTAGAGAATGAGATTGCAAATGCTTTGAATATTTTCTTGCGAGAAAAAGAAGCATACACATTTCTCATTCAAGAAAACAAAATCTGAAAGCAAACATATACCTTGGAAATTTAAATTTTGCAGAAATATTGATGAACACATATACAGGAATTTGGAACAAATGAAAATAAGAAGAAGAATAAACATATTATGTAGATGAAGATAAAATACCAACCTGATTAGACGTACAGATGATACAGCAGAAATGAATTTCAAACGGATACAATATCTATCAATGGTTGAAGAGCAAAGAAAAAAAGGGAAATGATGTTTTCGAGTAATAATTATTTACCAAATTAATGATAAGTCATTGATTGAGGGTAAATTAATTTGAAATTTAAAATTTTAACTTCTTTCTATTTTTAGTCAAATCGGAAACAAGCTCCTGTTTAATTGCTAATAATACGATATTGTCAATAACTCAAAATTAGGATCTATAAATCATTGAAATTGAATTTTAGGAAAGTAAAAAATGAAGTATATTCATATAATAATGTTAGATAAAACCTAATTTGAAATTATTCAAGAAGAGGGTTACCGCAAAAAGGCGACGACGACGAAGCAGGCGCTCTTCTAGCGAATCAATTGAGGAGAGAGTCTGCACTCGAGGAATCGCTTTCTAAGGAGGAAGAAGGACATCCGGCGACGATGGAGGAGATGCAATCGAACTTGGTTGAACTATGAGGGAACGGGAAGACGACTCAGATCAGTACAGTGAAGGTACAATGTTAGAACTCCAGATCCATCGACCGAAGCAAAGTATCAGAAGTAAGTACATTTTCAAATTAATAAGAATATATTATCAATTTTATAGAAATTATATCTCTGGTAAATGGTATGAACAGAAGGAACACAACTACCAGTTAGCAAAACAAAAGAATTTGACGTTGAGAAGGATCTGAAGCTTGATGATGATTTTGGGAGTATGAAGATTTATGTTTACTTAAATATAAAATGCGTTTTTAATTTTTATGAATAAAATCATTGATCATTGCAACCACAAAAATGTTTTTTTATCTCTACTTTTAGGCAAAGGGTATGTACAACACAGATGCTACATTGAACATTTTGTTCAATTCATTGATAACCATATACCCACGCCCAAACAACAAGCACTTTTGACAAAGACGGCTTTTGGGAAGCTAATTAACATTGGCCATGTTGAAATACAACGAAGAAACCTTCAATGATTGGTTGAATAATAGCAAAGAGGGAGGGATTTCAGATTTGGAAATAAGGTGGTGAGTTTCAGTGATGAAGAAGTTGGAGCAATATTGGGCCTACCAAGTTCTGGATTCTCAATCACAGTGAGAGGAAGACACCTTCAATGGAAATCTTTTATATCTCACAAAATGTTTGAAGAAGGAATGATTTTCAATAGGAAGAAGTAGAACAACATTCTCGAGTACTATTACAATAAAAATGATGACAACTCGATCTCTATTTATGTTACATGCTTGATACTTTTGATTTTTGCCACATTCTTTTCCCAGACAGTTCTTATTCTTTTCCCGAAAGATTTGTTACACTATGTAGAATCACTTGAAGATACACGATACTTTAACTGGTCTGGTGTTGTAGCAAGGATGATACTGTTCAACATGGTTGACGTAGTAAGTAGAGTTCAGAAGAGGAGAGCAGGTTCATCAAGGGTAACACTTAGTTACCTTACATGATGTGTTGCCTGCTTATATGTGAGTAATTCGAAAATTTATTTTATTATATGATGAATAAAAAGAAATAATAATAAAACCAATGTATCAGGTATGGATGATTGAGTACTGCTGCAAAGACCTTGTGGTCAGCAGAGATCTTAGGCCACGAATAAGGAAGTGGGATGGACTAATCAAAGGAGTTTCCAGAGCATTGGTTTCAATTAGTTGTGAACAAGTAAGAATTGTTATGATGATTCATAATATACTGGATGTCTCATAATTTCAATATTTTCATTACTAAATGATTTGTTTATATAGATATTGCCTGCTTTGCAACTAAAAAAATGAAATTGTAAAGATAGGAGCAAACGAGTATGTTTTTCCATTTGAGAAGTTTACAATGGGTGGTTTTACGGTGAGAAGACAGAAATCTTGATCATAACCCCATCCCAGTACCACAAGATGTTTCAAAAAGAAAGAAAAGCAAAAGCTAGAAGAATTGTGTGACAAAAAAGCACTTGCTTGTGTTTCACTTGCAGACGTCGTAATAAAAAAGAAACAAAAAACATGTATGTGTGATACATTTTCCATTGAGATAGAGGAGCTGATGGAGAAAATAAAAGCAATAAGTGAAACGCATAGAAAAAATGATGAAGAACACATCAGAATAAATTCTGAAATAAAGAAAGAGAATGATAAATTGAGACCTGAGATTATGAAGCTGAAGAAAAAACTAAAAATATTTCCTGATCATGGTATGATTGATGCTGGTCATAATGCATTGCAATAAGAAGAAACATTAGAAAATAAATCTGGAAATGTTGATGAAGGTGACATTGATAACAATAATCAACACATGCGTGCACCAACATGTAATGTAGCTGATGTCAATGTAGTAGATTTGGAACATAGTGACTCAGATATCGGTAAAAAATTTCAGAATTTAATTTCTGAAATCTGTGATGAAGATTTACTACAGCAATCTCATGATACCACAAAAGAAGATTCAGTTATCAACATTGGCATGCCTTCTTTTGATCTGAACATTGGAGACATTTCACATTCAGAAAATGTACATACACAGACTACAACAAAGAGAAGAAAAAGGGAAAAAGTAGCAGTTCAACAAAGCTCAATAATTAAAAGATTGAAACAGAGAAGAGAAGCGAAAAATTTGTACAAGAAGCAGAAAAGCAAGGGAAAGAAGATCATGAAACACAAGAGGATGACACAACCAATGAGATAAGCCATATAATATAAAACAAATTCTTTTGAATCATTGAATACAAATGACATAGAGTGTAGATTTTCAATACTGCTCACCAAACTCTGTTTATTCTATATGATTATGATATTAATTGTTTCTAACATTGTCTGTAATTGATTGAATAAGAATCAGTATCTCTGCGATCTCGTAACCGATTTCATTGGTTACGAAAAAGTATGAGAACAGACAAAGAAAACCATTCAAGAATTTTTTCGTGATCCTGCAAACAAGTAAGTATTTTAACACAAAATTTCAACATTTACATATAAAAATCTTTAACTTTAGATATATAATATTAATTTAAGATAATTCGTCAGATTGAATGCCACCTACTTTACTCCGGGGAATCAGAGTTGTAAAGGAAGAGATATTCGTAACTTTTGTACGAAAGAATGATCGAGGATACGGTACGTATATTTATAATATTTACTTTTTTATATTTGTTTATGACTAAATTGATTTTGATATTGTAGATAATCGACATGTTTATGGACGTGCTGCACCATAAATACTGCACAACTAATGATCATGTCTCGTTTGTATTCACACCAATATTTCAAATGGTGAGATTATAATTATTATTATAACTATTATTAACTATCTTTAATCAGCATAATTTAATATTCTTACTTGTATTCTTTCAGCAATATCTTGTAAATCTGATGGTTAATGCTACGGAAAATGAATTTGATAAGCTCGAGGAGCTATTCAAAGAAGGAATACACATGCCAGAGTTGGAGAAAATTTTCACTGTTATCCACACAAGAAACCATTGGCACCTTCTTGTTACTGATTTTTCAGCGAGAAAGTTCCTTTTATACAATTCTATGAAAAGAACAAAATTCCATAAAAAGGATGTATTAAAATGGGTATGACATGATAAAAATTTATATATTATTAAATTATTTAATTCAGTGGTTAATAATATTCTTTTTGAATTACATTTCAGCATGGCTGGATTTCGGAGTACTTCATGGACAACCTTCTAGATGACTGCCTTGCAGGTTAGGAAATCATATACGTGTAAGATTGCCCACAGTAACCTTCGCAGAGTCTGGATTGTGGGGTCTACGTGATGAAGATGATGGAGTACCTGTGTGAAGGAAGGGCGTTGGATTTCAGCTACGATGATATCGACAGATTCAGAGCTGAAATAGCGTCGTTGTTGTTAACGTGTGGTCACATAGAGAACTCGGCAACACAGTGATAGAGATAGAAGACATAGTATAAACAAATCTTCAATTTTTTACATTTTTAATTTAGAAATATGTATTGTTGATTTGTCTTAAGTTGTGTTATGTTTCCATAGTTTCTGTTTAAACCTTCTTTAGAACAAAACATTTCATTTAAATATTACGATTAACCTATGATTGCATTGACTATCTGTTACATGTTGTAGTCAATATATACATGTTTGACAGGAAGACAGAAGATATATTATAGTGCTCGATAATAAACGATTTTCTAGTTAGAATAGAGTTTTCCAATGTTCGAAAATCTTCTTCTACCTTAAAGATTTACATCCCAATGACTACTAATTGTTTGTTATTACTCATGCTGATTCAGACTTGTATTTGCAGTTAGAATCATAATTTTGGTTAAAATAATGAAGCTATTTGTAAAATAATGAAAATTTATGTAAAGTATGGTACCAATATCTAAAATATTATTAATATATGTAAAATAGTGAAGCTATTTGTAAAAAGTATATCTCCGTAATAAAGTAGGAGTGCTACGATACTTAAACTACAATAAGAATACATATTACATGGCTATTGAACAAGAGAGAATCGTATCATTTAATTTCTACAATATGTTGAATGATAATGTAAGTTCTACGATTTAAAAATGTTGATAATGAAAAAATAATTATAATAAAAATATGAAAAGATATATAAAATATTAAGCAAATATGTAATATATTACATAGAGATGTAAAATATAGACTACAATTGTAAACTATATGACTGAAATTATATGACTGAAAGATCAAGTTGAACGTTTTTTTTATAAACCTGGTTTTAGCAGCCCATGTATCTGCATTTACTTCACCAAAAGGTATTAGAACAGGAGGGGCCCTTCATGGGGAGTTACAAAATAATGGCCATCAAAAAAACATAATATAGAACAGGATAGAGAGAAAATTGCTTTTCTGTTTCCTCTTCGAGCAGCAACCTTGGCGTTGAACTTTTTGGGAGCAAGGAGATATTTATCTTGTAAACACTCCTTCTTTTAATAACCAACCTTGGACCAGCCATCATATCTTTAGCAGCTATTTGACTTTTTCCTCCAAATCTCATTGCAAAAAGCTTCCGCTACCATAAGGCAAGTTCCACAGAATTGAAGCAGCACCAAGGTCTCTTGCCTGCACCAATTCCAGAAGAGAATTCCATCTCCAATCTTACTGACGTAGAAAAGGAGATATAAAAAAGAGTTTCTTCATGACCTTTATGTCAAAAAAACAATCAAAAAGATTAAGATCTCATCAGAACTCTATCAGAAATTAGATATAACAAAATTGTAAATTGGGTACTTAGCTTCTGTGCACACATTCAAATGGATGCGTGCACTTCCTTAATCCCTTGCCAAGGAATATATCCAGGCTTTAAGCACCCCAATAGTAAAGCATCTCATAAGGACCTCTTTCTTTTAAGACTCTTCTTCAGT
Organism: Ottelia alismoides; assembly: GCA_037367405.1. Classification (NCBI taxonomy): domain Eukaryota; kingdom Viridiplantae; phylum Streptophyta; class Magnoliopsida; order Alismatales; family Hydrocharitaceae; genus Ottelia; species Ottelia alismoides. The sequence goes on from JAZKJV010007622.1 coordinate 173,961, forward strand.
AGCCTTTTATTTTCCAACCATTCATATAACAACTCTGACTCCTTAATCTTTGGATCCAATTGACTTGTAGTTTCCATACTAAATTATAGCTCCTGATGATAATCTTTCCTTTTGCATCCAAGAAATTATTCTGAAGGAGTAGCAATGCTTCAAATAATTCTTCCAAAATTCTTTTTGCATCTTCTACTCTCCATTCCAACAGCTTCCTTTCAGTTATATTGTCCATAAAAGATTCAATGCTCCTTTAACAGGGAAGACCCTTAATAGAAAAATAGAAGTTTTCATAATTCTTCAATTTATCCAATTCTGGCCTTCCTTCACAGGAGTATAAATTGTTTCCCTCAAGAGAGAGCATTTTAACAAGTCACATACATCAGGAGTCAAAATATGCTGAATATAATTGTTATTACTCCTTATATCAAATTCAATCAAGAGATCCCAATAAAATTGGTAGATGTAAATAGAGGTCATAAGACCTACATCTGCAGTATATACTTCATACCAATAATCCGATAAGTCCAAGTACGCACTACAGACATTTAAGTACATATCCCAAGCAGACTTAGTATGGTCAACCAACAATGAAATAGTTCTGCTCAGGAGCACAAAAAACATAGATGTAATAAAGGAACTTTCAACTCTGTTAAAATTAAAAATCCAGTAGTCAATCCTTGCTTCCATCATTGTAACTGAAACTCTGCTCAAGATCAAAAGGCATTCAAGAAATCCCTCTGCATAATAAAGCTCTTTCTATATCTAGAAGCAAGCAGTTTAAAGGGATAGAGAATATCAAAGAACCTGGACTCAGCTTCCAAAAGTTTCTTGGATACAAACATGAATTCATCTTCTTCTTTCTCCAGTTCATCCAAAGCCAATATTAGAATGGAATATAGGAAGCAAGGAGGAAAAATAGAGCTTCATTTTTCAGAACCTGTCGACGGCATATCGCCCCCTCCAATTGTCGCCCAAACAGCACTGAACACGCCATTCCAGAGTTAGTGTTTGAAGAAGGAAGAGATCTCCATTTGTGTGTGTGTGTGTGTGTGTGTATGTATAGAATTGACATCATGATTTCCTGCCTCAAGAAAGATCAATAAGGTACAATCAGCTGTTCAAAAACCTGCCCAAGTAGTGGAAGTACCAAAAACTATCATTACTCCAACTTTCCCCTACCCTATCAGCGATCAGAATGAGCGAAACCTGCTGTTTTGAATAGACATGCAAATGTCTTCGAAAAATCATCCGTCAGGCACAGAATTGATTTAGTTCATCAAGGTAAAGCAATTCAGTTCAAAATTTAAACGTTGACACGGGTTCATCTCAACATCAGCTCCCTCAAAGACCGAATGGTCAGACCACCTTCAGCAACGTTGGACGTTGACACGGGTTCATCTTAAGTTGATCGTTGAACATTAACATCACGAAAATAAACAAATCTGAAATACTCTATGTTATGATACCACAAAGGGATACATCTGAACTGAAACAATATAAATAATACATTGTTTGAATTCTACAATAACTGAACACAGAATGACAAGCAAAAAAATACATAAAAAATAAATAATCTAAGACTGATAAGTAGCCAAAAGTCAAAGCTAATTTGCATCCAAGAATCCTTCATAAAATTGCAACCTAAAAAAACAAACATAATGAAATGAATATAATAAGCAACATTAAAATGTTTTATATGAAATGTATAAAATGTTACAACAAAATATAAAAAATATCCTCTTACATTATAAGGATTTGACCAATTCATTTTAATTTCGTCGTCCTCAACTGCAAAATAAAACACAAGGATTAGTGAACAGAAAAAAACATATCAATAAATGATGAATGTGAAATATTTACCATGATTCGTCGATTTGTTATTAGGACAATTTCTAGAATCGTGTCCAACATTGTATTTGAGACAAGTTTTGCATTGTCGACCTCTATTTCTTCTCATCTCAGACTCCGATCTAATACGATTGCCAACGCCCTTAGGTCTACCACCGCGACCGCTTCCTTTCGTTCTCGCAACATTTGGTTCTTTAACAGCTGTTCAGTAAACATATCTGGAACATTTGTATTGTTCACGGTTGTAGAGCTCGAAGAAGGTTTGTTACTTATCATACGATCAATATTGCTACATAAATCGTTTAATTTTTCTTTAGCAAATAAGAATATATCCTCATCCTGTTCGACCGAAGCTGAAATAATATGCGAACACAATTGATTCAGTTGAGACGACCTTTCTTGGTGTGCAACTTTCACATAAATAGTATAATTTCCTGATTTTTTAATGGTTCTTGTCCACCTTTTCAATATATATTCCTCATTCAGAAGCTCCACATTCTGTATCTTCAAAACTACAAGTATGTGCCTACATGGATATCCAAAGAATTGCATATTCTTGCATTCACAAACAAGAAAGTCGCTTTCCGTTGACGAAGAAACACACAATTCTTCGTCAGGTTTTCCAATATATGACACAAAATATTGACGGTAATCGAGAGAGTTCAGATGAGTTCCAACATTAAGTTCCTTAACTTCGTTCAATTCAAAACGAAATTTGTAAAATATGAACTTGGTGTATATATGAACCATCTGTACCTCCATCTTCCATTTGAAATTTGATTTTGGAGTGTACACTTCACCAATGTTATCCATGTCATTCTCTCTTTCCCTGCGTCGTTGAATTGCACTTTGAAATCTACAGACAAATTCAAGCAAAGAGTTCTGTTTAGTGATGTGGTGTTGCAAAAATGCATTCATACTTTCGCTCCTCTGTATACTGCGCTGACCAGCCCAAAAATAATCCTTAAGATATAAACTAATCCATTTAAATCTAATACTATACTTCTCATTCAACCAGACATTAGATGATAAATCATACTGATCAATAATCTTGCCCCAGCTTTGCTCAAATTCACTTATAGTTATACTTTTCCATACAACTGTGGAATACGCTGATAGAACTTCATTTATATCTTTAATCTTTCCAAGCTTACTTTTAAGCTTGGCCATTATATGCCAAGTGCAGAATTTATGAACAATATGTGGAAAACATATCCTAACAGCTGCACAAATTGCCGGATCTTCATCTGTGATTATAGAAACTGGATGGTTACTCATTACTTCTAGAAATCTCTCAAATAACCACGAGAATGACTCGGTTGTCTTTCTACTCATAAAAGAATTTCAAAAGAAAATTGTGTAACCGTGCTCGTTAACACCACAGAAAGATCCAAATACCAGATTGTATTCATTGGTCCTATATGTTGTGTCGAACGATATTGTATCTCCAAATAATTTGTAATCCTCAATGGAGGTACTATCAATCCATATACACTAAGTAAGCATGTTATCATCATTGGTTGTGTAAGCATAGTAAAAATCAGGGGTGTTGGCCTTACAACTTTCAAAATGTTCAATTAGAAGGTGCACATCCATCCCAATACGTTGTTTTTTCTCCTTTCTATTTAAGTTATAAATATCTCGAACAATACTACCAACTTGACCACTAGACATGTTTATAAAGGCTGACTGCTTGGATACATGTATATTTACATCATTCATTGACTTCACAAGCATTTTTGTGGCTTTTGAAAAACGTCTATTTGGTCTGAGGTATCTACGTTTAGATGGAGAAACGAGATTGTGATTGTGTTCAGCTTCAAAATTCGATACAAACCAATCATTGAGATCAGGCCTGAATGAGACTGACATGAAAGCTTTGCACCCAGTCCGTGATATGCCAACACGACGCTCCTCCTTATAAAAAATACATTCATCGCTCTCATCACTTCTTGCAGTGTCCGCTGACGGTGTTTTATCTGTATTTTTAGAGAACCCCTCTTTCCGGCAAACAAAAGATTTAAATATAATTATCCGCTCCTTGGAAATCTTATCTTTATCAACTCTAGAGCTTGCTTTCCTAACATTGAATTCAATCTCTGTTGCATATGCCTCATAAAATTTATAAGCATCTTGAATAGATAGAAATGTTTGGCCTATATGATGTGTGATACCATTGACAGGGTCTCTGATTGAGTAGTTATCTGAAATTCATTCGGAAGATAATTGCATTATATATAATAAAATAAAATGATTACTATAAATGTAAAATATTGACAGTAAATGTAGAATGATGCACTTATATGTAATTTAACAAATAATCTACTGGTATAGCTTTGAAACATCTGTGTCATTCAACATACCTGGTTGATGGAAATTAGAATGTAAATTATCAAATAATGTACTGGTATTAGCAACATTCAGGGTGGTATTTCATTATATCCTATAATGTAAAATGCATTTCAAAAGTGTAAATTATAGTTAATTGATGTAAACCGATGAACTATACTATCAAATATACTGAATTTACGTAAAATAAATAGTTATTTTTGCAATATCATATAAATGAACAAGGTCTGTAGTGTTTTGAAATATCTGTGTCATTCAGCATACCTGGTTGATGGGAATTATCATGTAATTTATCAAATAATGGACTGGTATTAGCAACATTCAGTGTGGTATTTCCCTATAATGTAAAATGAGGTTAAAAAGTGTAAATTATAGTTCATTGATGTAAACTGTTGAACTATACTACCAAATATACTTAATTTACGTAAAATAAAAAGTTATTTTTGCAATATCATATAAATGAACAAGGTCTGTAGTGCTTTGAAACATCTGTGTCATTCACCATACCTGGTTGATGCAAATTATCATCAGTTCGTGCCACCACTCCAATAACTTCACCCTCTCCGTCAGATAACTGGACGAAATAAATATATTAATGTCACATATTAATATATAAAAGCCCAAAATATTAACGCATCATATGACTTCGATTCTAGAACCAGTTCGTCTTTCAACGAAAATTAAAATAGTTCTCGTGATTTGCATACATATCGATTAAAAAATATAAAACGTATTACCTGTGCATTATCTCTGTTAAATACGAAATCTGCTATTTCGTCGAGTTCCATTGAATATCACGGAGTTTGATAAGAAATATTTGAAAAGAACTATAGAAATGTCGAGAAATTCTGAATAGTAGGGCAATGGAATGTTAATAAAAAAAATCATATTTTATGAATAAAGCGAATTCAAATAAGACCATAACTAATCCGCGGTATATGTGGATTTCAATTTAATAACACCATATCTGTCTTCATTAATAAAATATGGTAAATTCCTATAAATAGAAATTCACTAATAGAGTCTTAGTGGTTTTGCCTCTCGGATAGTGGTTTTTACGCAGGCCGTAGATTGCAATCTGACGGGTATAATGAGTTGTCGCACAATGCTTGAAATGAGGCTCCACCTTAATTCAAGTTTTTCATATATATATATATATATATATATATATATATATATATATATATATATATATATGAGTTAAATGGGGCTGCCCCAACGGGTAGCTAACTTAGCCCCCCCTGCCCTATTTTTCCCATATTTTTTTTGAAAAATAAAATCGTATAAATTCATTATTATATTCATATATTATGTTATTCAATTTTAATGAGAAACAAAGAGTCCTACGGCCTCCATCCCAGACAGATTTATTTTAAAAATCCTACGACCGTTAAAAAATGACTGTTTAGATGGAGGTCGTAAGAGTCTCTGTTTCGCACAAAATCTGAATGGCATAATAGGGATATAATGATGAATATTCACATAAGAAATTTTCAAAAAAAAATAAAAAAACCAGAGAAAATGGGACGGGAGAGCTAAGTTAGCTCCATCTAGGGGCAACCCCATTTTTTCCATACACACACACACATATATGATTGATCCTATGAGATAAGATTTTGTGAGATAGTAAGATGAGAAATTCTGGATCGCTAGTTTCAACTAGGAGAGAGAAAAGTAGGAGAGATAAGACAAAAACTCGTGGTCCAAAAATTCACATCTCACCATCTCACAAAAATCTCATCTCACAAGATCGGCCCTATATATATATGTATGTATGTATATATGTGTATGAGCTTATATTTATACAACTTAAAATCCATCTGATGTGATATCAAATGAGCATTTACGGCGACTTTATTGACGCATGCCAAAAAGAAGTATGGTTGTCATATCTACATCCATTATATATATATTAAAGCTCGTCACCCCCATTACTTCTCACCCCCATTAATTTCCCCTGCATCCATTATATACACTGCAAATTCCATTTCAACCCCCACGTCTCTCCGCGTCCTTCCGTTTTTGCCCTCTTCTTCCGATTATTTCCCTTCGTTATCCCTTACCGCCCTCCCTTTGGCGTTCCTTTTTTCCCATCACAGTCCAACATCTTCATATGATGCGTCAGCTTTTTCCCATCGCAGTCTCCGCACGTGTCCTTGCCTTGCATTTGGACGTGTCACACAGCCCACGACCCCCCCGCCTCATGCATCTCTGCCATGAAATGGCCGATACCTACGCATGGCCCCTTTATACATAGGCTCCTCGATCTTTCTCGCACGTCCTCCCCTGCTGGACAAACTGACGTCATTTTTCTCGCACGTCCTCCCCTGGTCGGCAAACTCACCAAATTGACGCTCGCTTCATCGAAATTACTCGAAGCTTCGCTGCTGCAGGAACCCCGTGCACCATCCATGGACGACGCTTCCGATGCAACGTCCTCTCACTCTCAAGTATGTTCCCCGGTATCTGTTCCATCAAATATGCATGAAGATCAGCTTGCCTTTGCAATTGCGTGCATTTTATTGCTGCTAGACCTCATGTTCAGTGCTTTCTGGAATTTTAATTCACATGTTTCTCAACCTCTGCATCAATATGCAAAGTTCCTGCTGTAAGACCCTGCTCTTACGATGCTGATTTCGTAGGAAACACAGACATCAATGGGACAAAAATCACCCATCTCTTGTTAATTGAGGCTGTAAGAATAGCAACTGCATGTTTCATACTCCACTCATTTAAAAAAACGTCAGACGCTCCTTCGTATGCAACCACTCCCGAGACATTTTATTCGAAGAGACACACCATGTAGTACCAGGTATAGGTTTATTCCTCCCCGTCAGTTTATTTCGAATAGCCCACTATGGTGCAGGTATATACTATACCATGATCCAGAAAAGAATCTGGATGGAACAACCATGCACCATAGTACTTGGCAATTCTTTTTCCTGTGTCCTACGCATGTTACGCATACCAGAAGATCAAAATGTGTGTTATTATTATCTCTTCTAATCACGTAGTCTTGAAAAGGACATGACTGCCTTTATATTATGCATGAGCGTGAGAGGAAGAGTTGGTCTTGTCCCTGACAATGCATGATATTATTTAATCACGTTTCTCTGTTTTTCCATCTTAAAATCACACACCCCTTCCCTATATGAAAGTCCCATCCCTCCACTGCTCAATATCGAGACCCAACAAAGAGGGAGCATATGCCCACGAGTCACTCATCCTCGTCTTCACGCTCCTCCGCTTCGGGCTTCAACGCTGAAACTTCAATTTGCTCTACCGTGCAGCGTACAGGTATGCACTAGTTTACTTTTAGACCAGTAATAATGCAATGGTAAATTTTAATACGGTCATTGAGAGATGTGAATTCGCTTTTATGAGAAATATGCATGATTGCGAACTAGCATCGAATTTTGACGATCTCCACCCATATAGTTCGTAGTGTCTAAAAGTAGAAATGATTTTCCAAAATAACGTGTAGAAATATACAAGAAGACCACAGCGGATAAAAGTTGAACCACACGGGACATACATGACTATAAACAAGAGAACCCCAAGGATTTTGCCACAACTTTTTTGGCTTGATGTAAAAACTTTACCACGCCTATCTTTCCTATTTCTTAAGGTATGTTTTGTCCACCATATAACTTTTTTATACATCATAACATATTTATTTTCTACTTCTAGATTTTCTTTATTATATATAGTATATATAATTAATTTAAGATTATTTTATTGCTGAAATATATTTATTAAACCCTAAACAAGCCTACCGGTTTATCATATTCACTACTTGGGCTTATTCCTATTATTAGACATCCATAGAAAATTATAAAAAAATCCCCCAATGTCACCAAACATATCATCAAACATAGAGAAAATTATGTCAAATCTAAAAATATTTTATTTATTTTATTTTCTTTTTATTTAACCTATTTGAAAACTTCAAAAACACTTATTTCCTTATATTATCTATATACTATCTATATTATTATATTATAATATATTTTATTTCCAAAACTAAAAATTATTCAATTAAAACATAAAAATAAAAAAATAAAAAACATAAAAATAAATATTAAAACCCACAAAAAGATAAAAATAAAAATCCAAAAAATAATGAAGTAAATAAGAATTTAAATAGAGATTGATTAGCCATAGTCTATTTACTCTCCCTCTAAACCATTTTGTTCTCTATTGTTCAACATTCTACATACTTATACTATACACATACTTTGTAAATTTAAATAAAATAAATTTCTAACTCGCATCTTATACATTGATTGAATTATCATTCACACTATGGGTTTAATTGTTGATTGACTTGAATTTTGAGTTCGGTCGCACAACGATTGTTATCTAATTTGTCAAATTAGTAGACCGGTCAGAATCCCTACTCATCTGGTGGCATCAACTAACAGATGACGTTGGATCGGATAACTTCTGATTTTATCTGACGACCAAGTCATTTCCAAGCCTCTCTTCCGAAGCAGCAGTTCGTACCTCTGTTCGGGCTAGCCCGAGCTAGCATCGAAGCACCAAGAGGGGCCATGTAGCTTGAAGCTCCCCTATGCCTAGCCATCATGTGATCTGCCTCACATGGGTGGGTATTGTGCACTGCCTAGGCTCATACAACAACAACAACAACAACAACAACAACAAAGCCTTTTCCCACAATTAAGTAGGGTCGGCTACATGGATTCTTTGCTTCCATTCAGATCTATTTTGGGTCAATCCCGGGCTTATATCCATAAAACTAAGATCCCTTCGTATGGTCTCTTTCCAACAATTCTTGGGCCGTCCTCGCCCTCTCTTAGCCGGCTCAGCATCCCAACACTGGCATCTCCTAACTGATGCATCAACTGATCTTCTTTGCAAATGACCAAACCATCTTAAGCACCTAGGGGCATATTTTGGGAAATTACATTCAGGTCCAGAGCAGGAGAAGAGTGTGCTGCTTGGGGGAAATTGCGGATAAGCCCCCACTGAATCATTTTAATTCCATTTATACACATGCATGGGTTAGATTGCATGTTGAACCCCAATGGCTTGTATATATTGCATTCCAGTTTTGTTTTGTACCTTTTAGTGATGTTTCGTTAAGTTTTTCTTACAATTAGGCCCCTGACTTAATGTCTTAATATCTTGAGCTCCTTAATTCCAAAATTAATGAATTTATCTTGTTTTATTGGCCATTTCATGCTCTTTCATGCGATGAATCTCTGATATGCTATGTTTAAGGTAATTAAAATTTAGAGAAATACATAGTCATTTAAACCTCAATTAATTAGCTCCATGTGCTTATTTGTATCTTTTTATGCATCGTTGACACCCTGATTTGCCTTAAATCTATAGAGTCTAATTAGAATCTTTGCATGATTTATTTATTTCCATTGTCAATACATGATTAGAATTGTTTTAGGGTGTTATCATGTGTTAATTGACTATTTGCTCAATTAGTCGATGAATTGAATTAAGGAGGTGCATAGGAGCTGGTGATTAAGGATGAATGTGGAGAAGTTGATACATCACGAATTCCATTATTAAAATATTAACTCAGGAGCATTATTTGTGAGTGTGTGCATGTTCATGTGCCTTCTATGCTGTTGTGCATTTAGTTTCATTTTATAGTATAACTCACACTTGCATTAAATAATAATAATAACTAACTCGTGTATAATGTGTCATTCTGTACCCTTGACCTAGATGACCACTTAGAGTATCTCGATCACATGTTTCAGGGCCATAGTTAGATAACCTGATCAATAGTGTCCTTGTGTTCGATCCTGGACTTATCCAGGAGAATTTAACAAAGCCACGCTTCACGAAGATTCTCGCTCGACCCTTCTAGAACCAAAAATTGGATGTATTACAACGAGCCCAATTAAGGTTAGCCGATTATGAACTTATCAGATATGGGCAGTGGACATGAACCAAAAAATCCGGTCCAGCCAAATAATAATCTTTTTTATAGATTTTATGTACATTTGATGTAATATACTTCAAAATTTTCATGTGCAATATTGATGTTATTGTAGCACGTTATCTAATGGTTTTGTGTTGAATGTTTGATAATGAGATTATCACAAGATAGATATTCCCAATATCTCCCTGATAAAACCTCGATATGACATTTTCATTATATATCTCATCAATTCTTGATCATCTTATTGCAATAAATAGCATCATCTTACATCTTCAATTCCCTCCATAAGTCCTCCAGATTAGTATAACAACAACAGAAAATGTCTCCCAGATAAGGAGCTCAAGTAGTAATCTTTATCACTCAAAATTAGAAAGATGACGCATCATTAGACATCAAATTCAGCAAACATGCTTCCAATTCTTCTTTCCTCCAGAATCCTTATATCCATCATTTCACCTCAGAGTCTGAAAAGAGAATTTTACAAATGCTTCTACCATTATTTTTGCATCCTCGTTAGGCCAAATCTCTCTTATCCAATCAATGTGATGAATACACTTCCCAAGATGCTTAGGACGTGTTCGGTTAGAGAATAGGCCATGGAATAAGGGGCCAATTCTCCTCCCGACACGGTTCTCAGTGGTACGACTATTCCCCATTATTCCATCTTATTTTTTTCTTATTCCTATCTTTATCCCACCTTACCTACCTTTATTTCATCTTATTCTCCTTATTCCTATCCTCCAGCCGAACAAAGAATAGACATTTATTCTCCTTATTCCCCATCCTTATTCCTGCTTATTCCCGAACCGAACCCTTAGGGCCCGTTCGGTTCGGGAATAAGCGGGAAAAGGATGGAGAATAATGAGAATAAGGTTCTATTCTTTGTTCGGCTGGAGGATAGGAATAAGGCGAATAAGATGAAATAAAGGTAGGTAAGGTGGGATAAAGATAGGAATAAGAGTGAAATAAGATGTAATAATGGGGAATAGTCGTACCACTGGGAACCGTGTCGGGAGGAGAATTGGCCCCTTATTCCAGGGCTTATTCTCCAACCAAACAGGGCCTTAAGGATGTTGTCCTCAGTACAACTTCACTAATCTTACTTCTATGTTTCATTGGATAGTATAGTAAGTTTAAGTCTTCTAGAAGATTCTATTCCAGATACTGAATTTGATATTAAATCACAACTAAAAATCCAATACATGACATCAGATAACTTTAAACAAGTGATAAGGTACTTACCAGATGTGTGCACATCTAAAGATGTGCACACTTCTTTAATACCATGCCATGAAAGATATCTTGTCTAGAGTCTTCATTTATCAATAATCAATTCCTTGATCTTGCAAATCTGATGTGTATTATCCTCAAAAAGTGATAAAAAAATAACTTACTTGGTCCATGGGCAGGCTCGGCCTAAACCTGGGCTTGGGTTGGGCCTTGAGGTATGGCCCGCATGCTGGCCCAGATCGGGCCCAAGACATGAAGTTTAACAACCACGACTCGTTCGGCCTGATCCGACCTGCAGTTTGGCTATATCTAAATTTAGATATGGTATTAACATGTGATATCTGTAGTTGACTTGATCATATTCTCTATCCTTTAGAAGTTTAGGATTGTTGCTAAGACTCGTGCTATTACAAACAACTAGCTAATCCCATGTCTCACTTCTTGGAAGTTTGGGATGTTAGGCTAGCCTTTATATTTGTAGGCATGAAGGATGATGATGAATCGATAAATAACTAATCTTAATATTATCATATTGTAGTACACCTAACTTATCAATTTATCAAAACCCAGATAACTAAATCTCCGTGAAGAGATCGATGCTAAATTTACCTGAATACGTTCACAGTCGAAGACAAGGACACGGTATAATAATTTATCGAAATATAGATGAAACACATAGCTCAAGTTTATTAAAGTGCTATCTAGGTCAAGGATGCACAACAGAATGGATGCATGCTTCTTTTTATGGTTTTAAATGCAAGTAAAATTAAAGTATGATGCCATAGAATGAGAAGCATAAAAAACACACAATACCCACAATAAAACTCCTGAATTAAAAGAGTGACCAAGTTATCTAATTAAATAATTAATTTGATCTAAGTTAATAATCAAGAATCAACTCCAATGTTCAACGTTTAAACAAAATAATCAAGTTTTTTTGATTTTTTATTTATAACACATTGATCACCTCAAATAAATAAATATACCACATTAAAGAGCATGGTATAAGCTTTAAAGAAAACTAAATTCACATTAATCAGATAATGTATGCTCAAGATATTCAATAAACAATCCATGGGCTAAAATGCAATAAGACTTATAAAATAAATAAACTAAATGTCTCAAACAAGTCTAGACAAGGGTATAAATGATATAAAAAATCACGAGAGATTTTATACAAAATATCAGGTGCACGGGGTTATAAATAGACATCAAAGTTCCCATTAGGAAATATCAGGTACACTGTATTTTGTAGATATTATTAACAAGAATAATAAAAAATACAAAAAATTCTAACTTAAATAAATGACAAATAAACCTAAAATCTAATTTCACATTAGACGGACTAAAATGTGCATATCTTCCTCATACAGTGTCCGATTTTGGTCTACACTTTTAAAGTACTCCATTTTTAAATACCTTCAAAACAAGACCAACATCATAAAATTCAGAGCTCATGTGTGAAAAGTTGGGTTTTGTGACTCTTTTGTGCATTTTATATTTTTCTATTTTTGACCAAAGATTTTATGTACATAATTAATCCGTTTGATCTTATTTCTTCTTCATGTGCGTTCTTTGATGAAAGTTTTATCAAGCGACATAAAAATCCAAATGCAAATCAAGACTGAAATCAAAGAAACTGAGTGTGTCCGAATGTCCTCTGTGAGTATGTACAAAATTTGCTTATTTCATACTTGTATTTTATCTCCCTATTTACTTATTTATTATAAATCCAAAAAAAATATTAATGTGTAGGTAAATGTCATTTATTTTATCATATTTTTTGTAGATTTTTTATCCGCTTCTAAAATCACAAAAAAATACAAAACTCTAAAAAATCAGTTATCTATACACACGGAGACCACCAAAAATACCACTTTATAAAGATGACCTCTTTGCTCCCGAGTCCTCATTAAAGTTGTAGATATCAACGAGACGAACAACTTTCATGAAGGATTTTTTTCGATTTGAAATCTTCTTCTATTTCTTTTCTATTTTCTATCTCTTTTAATTTTGTTTTTTTGGGGTGACACGTGGTAGCCCTTAGCATGCCACGTGGCACCCTCTTTCTCTCTCCTCTCTTACTTACCCTCAGTCACGTGCAGTGCACGTGACCCGTCAACCCACTTCGGTCACGTGCTCCGCACAGGACCTCAGCCCCCTCCCTTCCCAGCACCGTTCACCCCCGCTTCTTCCTCCTTTAGCCGTTGCGGCCTCCTGTGACTCCTCGCATAACCACCGCTCGTAATGCCTGCCGACAAGCCTCCATCACCCCTCTCGCATCCCGCAACGGTTGTGCCTAGACATTCCCTCGCTCCTAATCCTTACGGCATCTCCCCTCCTCCTCCTATAAAAGTTGCCCACTGCAACCTACCAGCCTATCTGCCATCTTCAAGGAGAAGCTCCACCCACCAGTTCCAGGGTCGCGATCAGGTGACAGTGATTGTCCCCCTCATCAAGCGAAGACGTGGGTGGAAGCTGTCCATCGACGTGATCCGAAGGAGCAATCCCTTCGACACTACGAGCCTACGAACATAACAGATCTCTGAAGATACCACCACCTTCATCGAGCGAAGAACTCGGAGTTCCAGGTACGACTCCAAGCCCAGGGACGGCGCCCCCGCTCGATCTTATCACTGCCATATACTCGCCACCATCAAATCTCCGCCTCTGTCTGCACTCCTCTGATCCTAGCCTCCTTCATCTCCAAATGCTTGACACCTCCTCTGCCTCCTACCTTGCAAAGGTTGGAACTCTGATCTGTGTTCTTTGCTAGTAGTGTCCCCAGTCCCCCCCTTCTGCTTTGGTTCATGTTTGTACAGGCCCAGCTCCACTCACGGTCGTTGTCTGCCCGCCTGCAACCACTGCATGTTAGCCTCCAACTCCTCGGGCATTTGCCTCGTCGATGACCTCAACCCACCAGCGTGCTTCTTGAGCCCTCGTCGTTCGCCGCCATCGAACCTTCGCAAAAGCAAAGGCTCTCTCGCCACCTCGACTGTGGAAACCTGCTCCACCCTCGCCAACTACAACATTACCACTTGCTCGTGTGTCGGTCGAGCTCCATATTATCGAAGCCCTTTCCTTCTCCATGGTGCTCAGTCGCATTCCATCCTCACCGCAGTCGGCCGTAGCCCCAAGGACCATCCATCATTAGATCGGACGTGTTGCCCTTGATCCAACGGCTCTGATCCTGCCACGTCAGTCATCACACGAGGCTCCACCCGAGCCTCCAACCATTGCCACATGGAGCCTCAGGGCTCCGAACCTACAACCTTACCCTTGAGCCTCAAGTGCACGTGCCTTACACGTGCATCTTGGGAAAATTGCGCCCAACCCCCCGGAGTTCCATCAAATTCCCAAAAAAACCTCGTATTTAGGAGGCACGTGCATAACACATTCCTATTGGAGAAATTTCATCCAATCCCCTCCAGATTCCACAAATAATTAGAAGACCCCGCCTAGGCACGTACTACACACGCAATGCTTTAGGTAAATTGCATCCGAGCCCAAGTGAGTTTTAGAATTTATAGATAAGTCCCTCCAGGGACTAAATTGAGAAGAAAACTTTATCTTTTATTACATTTTTGTCCATGTATTTTATTTTACATATCTTCTCCATCCGAACTCCGATTTTAGCGTATAACATATCATTTTGAAGCTATTTTCTATGCTCTATCATATTCTATACTTTGTAGATAGATTCGTGGCTATATATTGAGGTTTATTATTTGAGGACCTCTCTTGATATATGCAGGCTAATTTATGACACTTTTGTGCATTATTTTATTGGGAAAATTAATGGTGTCTTGTGCAGGGATTCGGTTAGGGAGCTTAAATTGAATAATTCTCTCGGTATTATTGATCATACTATTTGAGGAATTAATCTCTGTAGGGGCTCCATTAAGGAGGAAAATTGATTCTTTTCCCTAACATATTTTGTGATGATTTTTGACAAATATTTTGGGAGAAATTGGATCTCAATGCAGGTTTTAGTTAAGATTTTCCCCTTTAATATTATTGTCGATTATTTAAGGAATTAAATCACATAATTTTGAGTCCAGATATTCTATTTTGAAATTATTATAAGTATCAATTAATCTATTTACCTAAAGCACTAGAAGTAATTTGAATATTTCTTGAGTTCAATCCTTATTGATATGCGAACCTATTTTGAGGAATTTGATTAATATTGTTTGGATTAAAAATCAAAGACACAGATATTGCGCTTAATAGCCTTCTCTGTTTATTTCTTCGTATCACATCTTCATCATTGCATTGTATTATATTTTCCCAACACAGAAATTAATCAAGCATTAAATTAATTATCTAAATTAATTTAAAACCACGCAACTAAAAATCATCATTCCCTATGTTCAACCTTGATAGACTTGCCAAGTGAAAAATCTCAACAACATTCACAATTTATGGTTTTTGATCGACCGAATTTAGTCTCCTATACTATAATTCTTTATTATTAAAGAGGCAAATTTTTGCTTCATCAAATGTTGTCGTTGTTGGGGAACGACAGATTTTTAGCTTTTTTAGTATTTTTTTGAAAATAATTTCTATGTCATTTTTTCTTCCTTTTGCATTTTTATTTTCTACATTATATTTTGCATCTCTCCCTCTCTAGAGATACTAACCGCATCTTCTCTCTTTGCAGATAGCTCGGAGAGATTTTTGGATATAAATCAAGGGTCTGCAAAGAAGTCTGGTTTTTACTTTTTTGTGTGTGAGAGAGTTAGTTAGTTTATTGTATGCATTATTCATAGTGTCTCTCTCTCTCTCTCTGAACCCTATTAATTTGTAATTATTCGGATTGGACTTCTCTGTGGTGTGTCGAATTTGTTTCGACCATTTATGTGTGGTTGGGACCCGACTTGATTAGCGTAGGAATTAGGCACATATACGTTTGCTTAATTATTCTTGATTGTGCTAGTAATTATTAGGTCACACTTTCACTAATTATACGCTCTGTAGATTGTTCAACATTAGCCAAATTGAAATCAATTCTTCATGTTAATAGAACTATCTACGTAGGGCATTTTTCCTTTGTGCATATCTTTTAGTGTAAATTTAAATTCCTTTTATTGCATCATGTATGAAGAATGCGAGCAATCACTGCAAGTCTTCTCCTTAAGCATGCATCATTGATTTACGCTTGCATTTGCTTTTTCGATATTCCCTCCTCAGTTTTTACAACTTAGGAATTAAAGGAATTGAGACTGCTCGTTAGGCATGAATTTCTGTGCTCATCTAAGACCTCAGTGATAACCTTAATCTAAAATCAGGACTTCTGATCAAGGTGAATGTAAATAATCTAACCTAAAATCAAGCTTGTGTCTGGTGGAGAATAACCCACTCATTGTTTGTAAGAACTAGATCGTACCTCTAGGACAGAGCCAAAAACCAAAAATTTTCATTCAGACTGCTATTTTAGAAACAACTAACTACTTATCAGTGAGGGTTTCGGTAGCCATTTTACGGTCTGACTTCCCTTAGCAGAGTGGGTGGTTTAGAGGACACCGTGTAAGGCTCCATCCTCAAGTAATGGGTAGCCATATTTTTACGGTCTGTACTTACACATATACTGGCTGAGAGTAGATGCAACTAGTTGTATGAACTCAGGACAATCTTTAAATATTCTAGCACCTAACAACTCCACTTAATTTTCAAGATTGCTTTGTCATTAAATTAAAATTGAAAAGATAAGTGATCGAGCCCTGTCGTGTCTTCACTAGTGTTGGGTGGGTGAACTGACGAGTTTGAATTAGTTTGTTTGGTGTGAGTCTTCTCAACATTCGTAATGCTGTGGATTCTCTCTCCTCAATATTTCTTTGTGCTCCAAATCACTCCTTTCATCTAAGATGGATTCTTCTAGAGTTCTTCATTCATACTTTGCGAACAAATCCCCAAACTCCTCAAGTAACTCATCTCCTCGATTTCGAGATGACCCACTTCTCGAAACCTCATGGTATGGGGTTGACCCTTCTCTCCAAACCATGGTGCTCCCTTCACCTATAGGGATTAATCAACCCTCGACTAACCATCTATCCTACTCCCTTCCCGCCAAAGAAACTTTCATCTTTGGCAGAACCCCTAAACCTTCCAAGCATGAGTCTAACTCAGATTTATGTGCATATGAAGGTGAAGAAGAAGTCACGAAGCCTACTGATAATGCAGATTTTGCGAGGGTCTAGATATGTCTCACACAAGGCGGAAACAAAGTCACTGCGACGACCAGTCACGAAACCCGGGTCAATCAACAATTAACCCACAACAAATAGATCAAGCAATGAAAGTAAATGTGTAGAGTTAAAATTTATTATAACTCTACAATGAATGTGTATAGTGTGCAAGCATGTAGAGGTCGAACATATGGAACAAGCAGGATAGATCGACAAACAAGCTCAAGAATTGAGAGTGATCAAATGTCTACAAGTATGCTATTTTTGTGGGTTTTCAATTTTATAATTTTATTTAATTTTTGATTTTATATTTTTATATTTTGATGTTTAATTTACTGATTTTTTATTTTCTTTTTATATTTTGTATTCTTATATTTTCTTTTTCTTTTAATAAGGTAATACAACTATATAGGATATATATACACAAGAGAGATAAAAGAGGGATATATATATGTAAAAATACTTGAAATTCAGGAAATAAAATATTTTAGTTTTTTTATATTTTTCCAATATTTTTATGTTTTTCTAAATGTTTCCTGAATTTTTTGTATTTTTAAAGTCAAAACTACTAAAAACAGTGAACAAAATTGAAGGTTGAAACTAAAATGAGGATGAAAAATATCAAACAGAGTTTGAAATTCCTCAAATTAATTTTAAAGTAAAGATAAAAAATAGAGAAAATTCAGAGATAAAAATTATATTTTTAGGATTTTTGTGGAATTTTTAATATTTTTATGAAGGTTTTTGGGGTTTTACTATTTTTAGGTGCTTTCTTTTATATTTTTATGATTTTTGGTCTGAAGTCAAAATATGCAAAAACACACGAAATATATATTTTTTGGAATTTTTCAAAAATGTTTTATAATTTTTATGTATTTGTTGATGTAAACAGTGAAGAAAATGCATGTTTTTCAATTTTTATAAATTATAAAATGCAAAAAAATATAAAATAAAAATATAACGTGGAAGTACAATGCAACAGGAATGTATGCCTATTTTTTGGTGTTTTTTCGAATTTGATAGATGCATGAAATAAATAGAGACAACAAAGAGAAGCTACACTACTAGCAAGGGCATCTATGTATATACCCAAAACATCCAGGGTCAAAGTGTACTTTTTCCACAAAATGTATAGCGCAATACAACATTTTCTGGACCAATACAAATATGCTTACCCCCAGGATCCTTCCTGCAAAACACTACGCCCCCACGTGTACGAAGTACGTGACCGGGCGAGGACTAAAACACAATTAAACAAAAACCCACGGGCTGATTTGCAAATTCTACCAGAATTTTACAACATCACAAAATACTTTCTGGACTTAATAGAAATACCACACAAGACATGGGCTCTTGCGTAAAATACCCCGCCCCCTCACGCACACAGGTACGTAAGGTGACGTGGCTGAGGACCCAAGTGCAGATATGAAAAGGTGCAGGGTTGTCTATGCAAATATTACAAAAATATTTAACTACAAATGAAAGTTTCAGGGCTAAATATTAAATACAAAAATGCTCGGGTAAAAGGATGCAAAATGCCCAAGCCTTGGTGATCCGACTGTGGGAGTCTTTTCACTTGACACATGGCGAGCCTCGAATGCACGATACCCCCTCGCGATTGGCGGCTGAGATTAGATCCCAGCCGAAGATCTGATGGTGATGGAAAAGGGTGATCCAATGGTGGCTGAACACCTGGGCGATCCGGCCTGATCCAGCGGCAGAGGATTGAGGAGGAAGAACAGGGAAGAACCGTCGACGAGGCGATCTTCCCCGAGCTTGATCTCGGTCCTCTGGCCTCTTTTCGAGCTCCAAAAGTGGACAGGACGCTCCCTGGGGTCTTCCTCTTGATCATGGGGTCTCCAAAATCCTCCAGCATCGACCGGAGCTCATGCGAGGTGGTGGCGGAGCTGAGGAGCTCCAGGAACCTCGACGAGCGGCAAAATGAGCCCCAGGCTCTCCTCGTCGCATGAGACCTGCAAAAAATAGGGTGAAGGGGTCGAGGGCAAACCGCCTCGACCCCACGGTGGCGCAATGGAGGAGTAGAAGATGAAATGGAAGTTCTTCGGAGCTCGCTCCTATGAGGGGTCAATTGGGTGATCGAGTGGACGAAACACGAAACGATCGATTGGGTTCTGATCCTACGACTACAGCAAAGTAAAAACGCAAAAGGAAATGAAGAAAAATAAGGCCCTCGAAGGTGAAATCACCTGAGGAAGAAGACCTCGATGGCGAGACTTTGCCGGAGGTGGTGGAGCCGCCTAAGGGCTTCCTCGATCCTCCTGAAGGTTGGTACGAAGAGTTGTCACCTCCTTCTTGCTCTGGGACACAACATGTGGAGAAGAAAGCGGCCAAAAGGGGTTCAAAATTTGAATCAAAACCCGGAGGTGTATTTGAGGGGTTGATGAAGTGGCTGCGAAGATCGAGGCGTAGCGGGTGCTTCAACGATTTAATCCCCGAGGAAAGATCTGGGCGTGAAAGGTGGGTCCACGAGGAGAAAAAGTCGTCAAGGGCGCAACATGAAATAGTGAAAGATTGAGGCGTGAAAAATCCGAGAAACCAAGTCAAAAATCACGTCTGACACGGGTACAGGCCTCGATCAGAGAGTTGACCGAGGTCAACCAATGGAAGCATCTGGTTGGTCCACGTGGACCAACCAGAAATTCCGTGGCAAAAATATTTGAAAATTCATTTTAAAATAGTAAATGAATTTATTATTTGTAGTTTATAAAATAGAAAATGTTTATTATTTTATAAATTATTTTATTATGATTTTTATTTATTTTTCTGAGATTAAAAATTAGAAGTTTCCTTTTATAGCTTATATACAGGTATATTCATCTATATATTATTTTATTTTATTTTTATTTTGTATATTTAATTTTATTATTTTTGTTTTACATTTTATAAATTGATAACTTATTTTTATGAACATATATATATATATATATTTATTTTATTTTTGTGATGTATTTTGTACAAGTAAATACATATGTATATAATCTACATAGGTATAGACATAGGTAATTCATTTATGTCTTGTATATGAGTATTTTATTTTGATGCTTTTTTATGTTTTTATTCCTATTTTAATATACATATTCAGTATAAATAATATTTACAAAATGATAAAAATATAAGAGTATGATAACAGTGAATAATAAATAAAATGAATATTTTAATCTGTACAAGTATACAATAGGGGTCCAAAACTCAACTTTCAAACCGTAGCTCCACAAAATATGAAACCACTTTATTAAATAGCTTATTGAAAAATTATATACAATTAAAGGTGATTTTTATGCATTTCAAGTTTTTATTTGAGAGATACATGTCTGGGAAGTTGGGGTTTTGGAAACTTATTCAGATCATAACTTTTTATCTGTACATTATTTTTGTATGAAACAAATTTTGTATTTTTTTATATTTAATTATCTACAACTTTCATGAAAAAGTTTCTTTATTTGAAGTATAAAAAGTAGAACTAAAAATAGATCCCAAAATGAATAAAGAATGAATTAAATAAAATTTTTTATTGTATTTTGGCCCTTATCTCCCCCTACTTTATTCCTTGTCGTCCTAGTCATCTAGATGCCTTGGTCTCGGGGTTTCGGGTCATAAAATATTTACAATATTTTATTCTTTTTCTTTTCTTTTCTTTTCTTTATTTTATAACTTTGGCTTTAAAAACTGTATTTTGTACACTATTTACACACACATGCATGGATGCTAAAATGCATGAATTAAAGATATTTACATGCATTTACTAGGGTTTTTGAAGTCAAAATGATAGAATAAAGATGATGAAATGGAGGTTCATCACCTCCCAAGAAGAATCTTGGTGAGGACGAGAATGACAAAGACCCACTACGAGCCCTTATGGCCAGGGTAACCGCTGCCGAACAATACACCACACTACTTAGAGCACAGATGGAGGAAATGTGACAAGGAGAAGCTGCAATGGAGGACACATACCTCCCAGAATTAGACGAAGATTATAATTGGTTAAGGTCGATACCTCCCGAGGATGCGTTCGAGCACAAACTGCATTTCCTTACATTATTACCTAAGTTCGGAGGGAATAATCATGAAGAACAATATACCTTCCTCTGTGACTTCGAGCTAGTCTGCGACAACCTGTGCCACCCTAGGGTTAGTCAAGACTACATAAGGCTGAGAGTTGTCCCCCTTCGCCTTGATTGATAAGGCGACTTATTGGCTGAAAAATCTAGGGGAGGTTGTCACCACATGGGTTACCTTCAAGACATTGTTCTTAAAGAAATTCTACCTTGTAAGTAGAATTAATCAGATGTAGTTGAAGCTCACGAGCTTCTCCCAGCACTCAAGTGAACCATTCCATGAAATATGAGAAAGGTTCACAAACATAATCCAGAAATGCCCAGGGCACGAGATAATCAAAATGATGCTGGTCCAAAGTCTTGTCAGTGAACTGAACTTTGAGACTCAAGGGTTAGTAAGTGCACCCCACGGAGGAAGCTATATGGGACACCATGAGGACACTGTCTACAAGGTATTCGAGAGGCTAGTAGAATCCAGTCATGCACATAACACCAGCCGGTCTTACCTATCCGGCTCTAAGAAAATGGTGAATAATCTGACGACCGATCAAAGCGTCGACATGAGAATAATAGCTGATAAGATAATTATGGTAAAACAGATTTATAAGAAGGTGGACGAACTCCACAAATCATCTGATATGGAGAAATTGGCTAAATTACATAAGCAAATGGAGGAGCTGGCTAACAGGGTATCTAAGATTCAGATACCTTCCCTAACTTCATCCACCGGGCTCATACACCAAATTCACTACATTCAAGGGTAAGGGGTACGGAAACAGAGCCATTGGGGGTGGAGACCAAGTCTTTTCCTATCAAACTGAAGAAACCTCCACTCAAACTATGTACGAGGAACCTCTACAAATCATGAAGATAAATAGAGTCTGATATAACCTGGATCCTGTCAACCGATCGAATCCAAACTCTACTCCAAACCATCATCCACCATAATCTCGGCCCATCTATCAGCCTCAACAGCAACAACAACAGCCGCGTCAGCAGTATCGTCTAAGTTATCACAACCTGCAACCTCAGCAATAGCAGTATCAGTGCTAGGGCCAGTAGGGCCAATTCAGACAGTATCAACAACCTCATGCCAAGCAGGGCTAGAGGTCTTACTCTTCTTTGATCTCTCCTAAACTCCGATGAGTGCTGGACGAACTTCATGATATGAGAGTCGACATAAATCAACTCTCTCGATGTAAAGATGAGTTGACTGCACCCCAAACCATTATTCCATCTCAAGTCTAGGCTAATCCAAACAACCTCGTACATAATCATGTATTAATCTCTGAATATTCTTTACCTAAATACGATATCTTTCTACATGATGACACATATCATATTTCTCTTAGGAGCAGAAAGATCGTAACCATGCCTGATCGAGCAACGGAACACGGTGACATAGACCTAGTGTCTACTATTCACACAATCCTGGGGAAGAAGAGGAAGAGAAGCCTGAGGAGGAGAAAAATGAACTCCCACACACATCACCCATCGAGCACTGCACCACTGAAGACCTCAGGGAGTCAGAATCTGAGTCTGAAGAAGAAGTATTACCAATACATCCACAACAGTCGTCCACAATTTCCATGTTCTTGGTTCCGTCAGTCTGAGCCTTGTAAAGACGTTTAATTCCTCATTTAATAAAAGTGATGTTTTCTATCACCATGAGTCAATTCCCTTCCCTCGTGCTCTTACGATTGGAAAGAAGAAAAATATAAAAAGAAACAAAAAAATATGAAGAGATGGCCCATATCTGCAGAGAAAACATCAAGGTCCCTCTGTCCCTAGACGAGATGATAGGAAGAGACCTAGCTTTTAAAAAATACCTTAAGGTGAGATGCACACCGACAAGGGACAACAAAAAGAACCCTAACCAAATAAAGAAGCACATACTCTCTATTTCCACATCTCGCCTGATCAAAAATGAGCTAATAAAGAAGAAAAGAGACATGGGTGTGCACTTTATGACTAGCCATATCAACGAAATAAAGTTTGTCCGAACAATGTTAGACAATGGCTCCTCCATCAATTGCATGCCCACAACTCTATATGAGCATCTAAATCTAGGTCCTCCTAAGAAGTCTAGAGTCGTACTTCAATTCGTAGATTCATCAACTAAGATAACTAAGGGGAGAATAGAAATATTGTCATCAACATAGGGGGACAAAAACCCAGTAGATTTCATAGTACTTGACATGGATGTCCCTAGAAATTAGAAAGAACCCCAAATGATACTAGGGTGTCCTTTCCTTAGGACTGCACGAGCTGTATTTGATTACACATCTAGGAGAATCCAGTTTGGAGAAGTTGAACTTAAAATGAAGCAAACCAAGTTTCAACGACCTGACACCGAGTTTAGCACTAAATCTGAAAATTCAGAACATGAGGTAGAAAACACAGAAGCAACAATTGGGCCATGGAAACATAACCCGACTGCAATGATGGAATCACTCTCGTCTGGAGAGGACATTGCTGATGAATTAATCTACATCTCATTCATGCATCTACCTACACTCCCCGAGACCCAGAGGTCCCTCTCGATCTCTCAGTCCATACTCTTTCTGGACAATCACAGAGTGAGTTAAAGGGATTGGACATGGCGTTTGCCAAACCACATTATATCTCTAGCGATTCGATCCCCGAAATAATTAAGTTGGTGGTCGATAATATTACACAGAAACCATACATATCACAACCAGAACCATCAATGATAGAGCCAGATTCTGTGACTGATACAGAGTTACCCGAGCTCAAACCATTGCCCCCTACTCTTAAGTATGCCTTCCTTGTAGGAAATAAAGGACAATTTCTGATGATCATCATTTCACATCTGACTAAAGAGCAAGAGATCTGCCTGCTTAAAGTTTTAGAGAAAAATCATAAGGCTATAGGTTGGAGATTGTCGGATCTTCAAGGGATTAATCCATCCCTTTGTTCATACCATATTTACCTTGAGGATAATACTAAACCCTTCCGTGAATGCCAACTTAGGTTGAATCCAAAATTAGGAGAATTGGTTAAGACTGAGATCGAAAAATGGTGTAAGGTTGGTTTTATTTATCCCATCTCAGACTCCAAGTGGATGTCACCTTTGCACATCGTCGTAAAAAAGTCAGGACTTCATATTATCACCAACGAGGAGAGAGAGGAGATCGTCAGGGGTACCCACGTCGTGGCACGTATTTGTGGATTACAGGTGCATGAATGCCGCAATGAAGAAGGAGCACTTCTCGTTGCCTTTTATTGATCAAATTTTGGAGAGATTAGCAGGGAGAGAACACTTTTGTTTCTTAGATGGGTACTCGGGATACAATTAGGTAGCCATCGCTTCAGAGGACCAGGAAAAGACTACTTTTGCATGTCCTTTCGGCACTATGCATTCAAGCGCATGCTTTTTGGGTTTTGCAATGCTCCCTGCACCTTTCAGCAGTGCATGATTGCTATTTTTGCTGAAATGGATGTAGATTTTCTAGAAGTATTTATGGATGACTTCTTGGTCCATGGTGATTCATTCAATGATTGTCTAGCACACCTAGAATGAGTCCTCAAGAAGTAGGGAAGTGAATCCGATGCTCTCTTGGGAGAAAAGCCATTTCATGGTAAAAGAAAGCATCCTGTTGGGGCACATCATCTCCAAGAAAGGAATGGAAGTTGACCCTGCCAAGGTGGATGTGATCAAGAAACTCGAGCCACCTACCAATGTTAAACAAGTGCAGTCTTTTTTGGGGCATGTCGGTTTTATAGGAGATTTATTAAGGATTTTTCAAAAATTATCCGACCACTAACTAACCTCTTTGGGAAAGACACCGAGTTCATTGTAGATCATAAGTGTCTTGAAGCCTTCAAGATTTTCAAAAAGAGGATCATTTAGACTCCCGTCCTTCAAGCCCCTGACTGATCTCTTCCCTTCGAGATCATGATAGACGCTTCAAACTTCACAGTAGGGGCTGTGTTAGGACAAAGAAAAGATAGAATCTTGTTTGCTATTCAATGCAAGAAAAGTTTTAGATCCAGCTCAGAAAAATTACACTGTGACCGAAAAGAAAATGCTTGCAATAGTCTTTGCTTTGGACAAATCTTGATCTATACTTATAGGATCTAAGATGACAACATACATAGATCACTCAACCATATGATACTTAATGATGAAAAAATGCAAAAGCACGTCTCCTCAGATGGATACTCCTGCTTCAGGAATTTAATTTGGAGATTAAAGATAAATCTGGAGTTAAGAATGTCGTGGCTGATCATTTATCATGGATCAGACAAGATAAAATCTCTGATTCATAATCCATCCATGAAACCTTCCCAGATGAGTCAATTTCTGCTATTGACTCTCTCCGATGCTATGCATACATGGTTAACTGTCTTGTCTCCAAGAAAGTTCCCCAGGATTGTCCCAAGAACCGAATTGACCGACTCAAGTCGGAAGCCAGACACTACGAAGGATTCATTCCTTTTCTTTGAAGGATCGGATTGTATATGGAGGAGATGTATTCCTCAGGAGGAATACCAAAGTGTCCTCAATCTCCGCCATACCTTGGAGGTAGGATAACATCACTTGGAGAAGAGGACCATTGAGAAGATACTACAATTTGGATTTTACTGGCCGACCTTGTTCAAGGATGCCTATAATTTTGTCAAGTCGCCTAATCTGTCAATGAATGGGAGATCCCAAAGATGGCTATGCTACGAGTGATCATTTGTGATGTATTGATGGGGAATTGATTTTATGGGCCTATTCTCTAATAGTCAAGTATTTGAATTTATTCTTCTCACAGTATACTATTTATCTAGGTGGGTGGAGGCTATACCTACTCGAGCAACAGACAACAAGACTATATGCAAGTTTATGAAAGATCATATTATTTCGAGGTTTGGGATCCTTAAAGTATTAATATCTGTTGGTGGTAGTCACTTTGTCAATCGGGAGGGGAAGAAGTTGACTAAGGAATATGGCATCGCGCACCATGTTGCTAGTCCTTACCATCCACAATCCAATGGCATGACTAAGGTGTCAAATAGGGTAGTCAAAGGAATTTTACAGAAGCTAGTCCGCCCTGACAGGAAGAACTGGTCCCAACTCCTGGACCAAGTTCTATGGGTTTACCGGACAGTTTACAAGACCCCATTAGGCACCTCCCCATTTCGAATGGTATATGGAAAGCCGTGTCAGTTGCCCAGAGAACTCATGCATAAATCAGAATGGGTAATCAAAAAGATCAATTGGAACTGTCACCAAGGAAAGAAGAACATGGATAATTTGAATGAACTATCAGAAATCCGAAATCATGCTTACGAAAACAACACTATTTACAAGGACAGAGTGAAGAAATGGCATGATAAGAACATCTGAACAAAGACCTTTGTCCCAGGGCAGAAAGTATGGTTGTTTAATACACGATTGAAAATTTTATAAGGAAAATTGAAATACAAATGGATGAGACCATTCATTGTGAGAGAGGTACACAATAACAGAAGTGTTGAGATCTTAGAGACTGTAGACAACACGTAAATTTCTATATTCAACAGTCAGCTGCCTAAACATTTTGTCGAATCAAGTGAGCAGTTAGTGCAAATAGAGCAGATCTCCTTCACTCATGGCATTATATTAGATGAAAGACTCAAGCGTCCCGGATGAACCATCTCTTCCATAAAAATTCCATCACTCTTATGTATATCCATCACTCCATTCATCTCCTCAGTCTCCCACTTGCGATTACTTCCTATATTTAGGCTGACCTGAGCCTAAGTATAGGGGGACCGGTATCATTGTTTATACATCACTTCTATTCTTTTCCCCTCATCCTCGACTGCCTCATGGTGTGCTTTTCTATTATGCTTAGTCCCTTAAAAGTCTAAGTATAGGGGGCATGTCGACTTCTTTTCTTTTTCACTTAACTATATTTAGTACGAGCTATGTTTACATTTCACTTTGTGCCATGAGGACATAGCACAAGCTAAGTATAGGGGGGGGTGTTTATATTTTTTCTATATACTTTATCCATAGCTCGTACTTTAGTTATTTTCATCTAAAATCGGTGATGGGTACAAGTTGTGTATATTATGTATACTTTACTAAATCCTTTATGTAATAATACATGATTAAAGAAACAAAACAAAAACAAAAAATAATAAAAAATCCTTTTATTGCATTAAAAAAATCACTCATGATTTTGCATTCCATTAAGCACCTCATGCATTCTTTAGTTTGTGTATTCCATACACATTCACTTCTCAAGGTCTAAGGATTTGAAGACACTTGATTTCTGAGATCTTAAGAGACTGGGTTAGCCAGCCTTAGTCATTAGGTTTTTAAAACTTAATAATCTACACTTCCCTAGTTTGAAGGATTTGAGCGCTATATTGCACTCTTCATTTCTACCTTCTAAAGAGTATGATCAGCACATCAATTTCACAACTGCTTGATTGATGGGATGAGTTGAGTTATCACTTGAGGAACAAGGACTGGTGATTTGAGTTTAGACCTTATTTAATGATTCTCGAGGATGGGATAAAGTTAATGAAGGCTTCAAGAAACCTTAGTGTCAGCGAAACACTAGCCAGTATATGAACAAGTTCACATGCTATCTCTTGATATTTATCTATGTGTCAGTGTGTGACGAAACCTAATTAAATTGTTGATAAGTGTACGCCAACTCTTGGTAAAAGCAATGGAGCTAGCCAAAAAGAAAAGAAAAGAAAGAAATATTGAAAGAAAAACTCAATCATTACAAATACAAATTCTATGAGCTTCCATCAAAGGCAAGCATTCCCAACTGTGCACTTGGACCAAACACTATTAGGACCAAGGAGTCGGTCTAGCACCAAAAAAAGGCTCTGCATCGTATAATGATACAAGCCTGGGTGTCGAAGGTATCTTAGATACTCAAAAGACACATCCCGATGTACTCTCAGAAAAACAAGTGCATATGACTCCAAACTCTTTTGATGGACACATTGATCAAACAAACAAAACAATATACAAAACAAAATAATATACATGTATTGAGTAATAAGGCACTCGAGAGGTCCCTTGTTCCAATGTGAGGGAGAGAAAAATATACACAATCATATGCCTTCCATCATCTAGTCGTCCATCTACACTTTCAAGTATGACAAACTAATGAGACGGTGAATTGAATGCAAGAACCGGCTTATTCCCTAATGTTGAGGATTAGGTCTAGAGGAGAGTCTCCTGGACTGAGACCTTAGGTGACATCTTGACTTGACTCTCATGAATGCAGTACACTAAAAGTCCTGTCCTTATATTACATGTACGAACAGAGAGTCTGGTAAATAGAGAAGTTGGATTCCTTTTTATTAAAGCATGGTTGAGCCTAGAATTTTAGGATCACTCAAATTAAGGTTCTTCTATGAATTGAGCCTTGAAAATTCACATGCACAATCGGGGATTTATACAACTAAGTCATTCATTCGTTGAAGCTAGGGGACGAGCATGGTTTAATTATAGATGTATGATGAATCTCATACTCAACATGCTAACATTGGTTAATTAGGATCTGTTCACCATAATTCATATGCATTTAATCATTAATATAGCATAATTAGCATTCATATATATATATATATGTAAATAATATTCACATTTCATCATACATAATTGCATAAAACAAGGAACAAAAATCCAAGTGTAAATTGACCTAAAAAGCGTGTAAGTTTCCCTATTTTTAATTAATTCATCCTGACTCCGATTAATCTGAAACCACTTCCATTGTGTATATATTACTAATAAGAATAAATAAAAAATACAAAAAATGCTAACTTAAATAAGTGACAAATACACCTAAAACCTAATTTCACATCAGACGGATTAAAACGCGCATATCTTACTCATACAACGTCCGATTTTGGTCTTTAAAATAATTCATTTTCAAATACCTTCAAAATAAGATCAAGTTCATAAATTCAGAGCTCATATATGAAGTTGGGTTTTGGGCATCTTTTACGCATTTTATCTTTGTGCTATTTTGAGCTAAGATTTTATGTTCACAATTAATCCATTTAATTTTATTTCTTCTTTATTTGTATTCTTTGATGAAAGTTTTATCAAGAGGCATAAAAATACAAATCCAAGTCAGGAGTGGAATCAAAGAAACTGACTGTGTCCGAGTAACCTCTGTGAGTATGTACAAAATTTGCTTATTTTGTACTTCTATTTTATTTCCCTATATATTTATTTATTAAAAATCCAAAAAATTATATTAATGTGTAGTTAAGTGTCACATTTTTAATACATTTTTTATCCCCTTCTAAAATCACAAAGATTGCAAAACACCAAAAAATCGATTTTCCATACACATGGAGACCACCAAAAATACCACTTTGTACATATGACTCTTTTGCTCCTGATTCCTTCATGAAAGTTGTAGATCTCGAAGAGACGGACAACTTTTATGAAGGAATTTTTTTGATCCGAGTTATTATTCTATTTCTTTTCCATTTTTATATCTCTTTTAATTTTGAAATTTTTTGGGGTGACATGCGGCAACCCCTGGGCATGCCACACGGCAACCTCTTTCTCTCTCCTCTCTCACTTACCCTCAATCACGTGCATCACAAGTAATAACTCAACCCACTTCGGTCACGTGCTCCGTACGTGACCTCCGCCCCTTCCCCTTCCTAGCACCGCTCGCCTCCGCTTCTTCCTCCTCCAGCCGTTGCAGCCGCCCGTGACTCCTTGCGTGACCGTCGCTAGTAACGCCCGTCAGCAAGCCTCCATCACCCCTCTTGCCTCCCGCAATGGTTGCGCCCATACATTCCCTCGCTCCCAACCGCTATGGCAGCTCCCCTCTGATCGGTCGTCTTACTACGCTTGTTAATTCAATCAAATTAATAGTCAAATTAATTGTTGTATCGTTCGTTGCAGTCGAATAATAAGAGCAGATTAAAAATGATTAATTAATGTCAAGTTAATCACATGTGGCAAATTTATTTTACTTGGGAAAGCCCAAGGTCGAACTCAGGGAGGCAGCTGTCTCCTTAAGTAGATTTTGAGCAAATTCCTAGGTTTGATTTTCAGAGGATATTTTTTTATCTTTTTCAATATTTTATGCAAGACACATGCACAATCCAGCCAGTTTGCAGGTTAATTCAGATAAGTAATCAAATCAAGTCCAAAAATTACGAAACTTGGCCAGATGATGAAATTAGATGAAATTAAGCTACACTATTTTTTTTTTGGAATTTTCTGACACTAAATGAATTTACTATGAATTAAAAATGAATACAGGGTGATTTTGACTAAATTAATTTTAATAAATATCAAATCACAATATTTTTGGAAATAAAATTATCCTAGATAGATCTGATGTTGAGGAATCCAGGAAAATTATTAAACCTAAATTTCTATGTGAATGAACCTATTAAAAATTATTTTAGAAAATCACTAAATGATCTATTCATGCCTCGGGATGCATGCAAATGAGATGTATTTTTTATACAATGTAAATCTAATTATCCTAGATCTAATGTGATTTTTTGGGGATTTTTGGAGTTACAGAGAAATTACTATGAATTAAGAAGCATAAATGGGCAAAATATGGCAAAATTCAACCAATTAATTAATAGAAAAATCCACTGATATTACAAAAATGTGCCAAGTGTCACATATGGAAGAGGACAACATAAGCTACATAATGCAATTTTCCAAAGTGAAAAATGAATGAAAATGAGTGCCTAAATATGCATGCAAAGATAGGGGTATAAATGCAATTACAGGAATCAAAATTGATAAAAATAAGACATGCCGATAAGGACCAATATGCAATTACCTATAATGTTAAGGGGGTGGATGCAATTTTTCCACAGAACATGTGCTCCTCACGTGGGGTCTCCTGGTAGGGATTGAAATGTAAATATAGAAACCTATGGGGGCCTCGGTTCAATTTACCCAGGACGCACGTACATATCACGTGGGGGTCCCATGCTCGGTGGTCTTCAGAGACTCGGATCGAGGCTCGGGTAGCTCTGGAGGTTCGGATCTGGCTCGGAGTAGCTTCGGGTGATCTGAGCCTAGTGGTCAGGGATGAGGCTCGGATCGACCGACGTGTCTTGATCTGGACCATGGATCAATTGACGATCCAACGAAGATGGTTCGCTCCTGAGGCGAAGGTGTGGTCGATTAGTGACCGTTGGATCTAAATTGATCCAATGGCACCTGGAGCACGATGAAGCGGTGACGTGGATGCGTCTGGAACGTCGGATCCTCCTGATCCTACGACTGCGGGACATGGGCAACGTGGCTCGATGGGGACCGTTCGATCAAGGAGATCGAATGGCAGTTGTTCTTCTTCCTCGGCCGGTCTCCGCCTCCTGCGGCAGAGAAGGCTGGGCTCCAGCGAAGGGGGCCTAACTCCGCCTCGTCCTCTGGGCGTCGATGAAGCTTGCCGGAGTCTCCCAAGTAGCTAGGAAGATTCGTAGAAGCTTCGGGGAGTCTCCGATGGTCTCAGGAGTGGTGGAGAAGCTCTGGGGCACGGTGGCGGAGGAGCTTGGAAGCAGCTCCGATGAGTCTCCGACCAATCAAAATGGATGTACCTACAGGGGGTTAGAAGATAGTCGAAGCATGCTATGTGTCCGTGGGGTGATCTGGAGTGAAATGCGAGGCCTGTGAAGAAGTAAGGTGGTCTGGTGATCGAGCTCTGCCAAGGTGGCGGAGCTAGCGTCGGTGAGAGGTGAAGCTCGTCGGCGGAGGAAACGAAGAGTAGAGCGAAGATCAGAGCTCCCTTGCAGAACTCGAATGATGGTTGGCGGAGGGAGAAGTGATGGAATAACGGCGAATAAAATCAGAGAAGAAGAAAGAAAAAATAAGAAGAAGATCGGGGAAATGGTGGAGGTATCTACCTGGGGTCAGAAGCTCGGAGGGAGCTTCCAGGTCGTCGCTCGAAGGCTGATAGGGGACCTGAGCTCTTGCAGCTCATGGCTGAAGCTGCAGCACGGCGGTGGAGGCCGGGTATCTCGTTGGAGGTAGGTTCTCGATCTTCGCTCGATCTCAGGGAAAATTGCTGTCACCAATTTGAAGGTGGGAGCTCGGAGATACTCTCTGTGGTGGCGGATGGGGGTAAAAGTGGATGGAGGCGAAGTATTTAAAGGATGGAGGTGATGGCATGGATGGTGAAGAGGTGGAGTTCGTGGGTATCGTGGAGCGAGGTTGAGGGTAGTCATGGAGATCGAGGGGGTTGGCGAGGATGAGGGACGTGTGGGCTGCGTAGTGGTGGTGTCAGGTGGCGGAGAAGGTGACCGGCGTGGCGCCCAAAATAGAAAGGGGGCGGCCCCTTATGCGCGGTGAGAGATGTGTGCGGGAGGTAGATGACGAAGCTTCGATCGTTGGATCGCTCGATCCAACGTTCCAGATGGAGGTGCGGTTTAACGCTTGGGATCAGATCTAGGGAGCGAAATCGAAGGGCTCAGGATGCGCCACGTGGCGGACACAGGGCGAGGCGCTAACGGGCGGTCCTGATGAGGTCTGGAGTTTGATCGGAGGGAACAGACAACGTGCGAGATGGAGGACCAAGATGCGATGCTTCTGGCGATGATAGGAGGGCACGTAATGCGCCACGTGGCGTGCTGAGGATGCGACGCGAAGGGACGAGCGTGATTAGATCAGATCTGTGATTGGATGGTGGGGAGCGAAGGCGGTGATGGACGGTATAGATCAAGGCACTCACAGCGAGATCGGATGGCGCACAGAGTGCCACGTGGTGGACTGTGGGCGAGGCGCTAGCGGACGGTGCAGATGTGAGCTGGGTATGATCAGACGGTGGGGAACCAAGGGCGTGCGTGGAAGTCAGTGGGCCGTTGGATCTAGATTGAGATCCAACGGTCAGGGGTGCTGGTAGACCGGTCAAAGGGGGCGGGCCGCGTGGCACAATCAGAGGGCGCCACGTGGCCAACTCTGAGTGGCTGAGAAGAAAAATAAAATTAGAGGGAGAAGGGTCCGAATTTGGAAAAACTCAAAACATGAAAGTTGTAGATCTCGATGAGATCTACAAGTTTCATGTTGACAAAAAACGGAGATGAGGTCAAATATGATAAAAAATACAAGAGTACAAATATACATATATGTAGTATACAAGGGCACCCAAAAACCCAAGTTTTGCATACGAGCTCCGAATTAAATGAAATTAGTCTCATTTTAAAGGTCCCTGGATGTGTATTAATATGAAGGTGAGTAGACCTAATTCGGAGTTTGTAAGAGAGATATGTTGGCATTCTAAGGTCCGGAGGGTTTGAGGCTTTATTGGGTATTTTACAAGACGGGAATTTTGGCCTTCTTACTTATATTATTAACTAATAGTGTACACATTATAAGGAATGTGTTATTTCATTTTGGAGGGGATATAAAATACAAATAATTAGGTGAATATTTTACAAGTGGATTTTACAATGAATTGGCTTCTTATTTAAATGCAAATACGAATGTTAAAATGCACATCTTGTAAATTGATGCAAGAATGCTATTTATGCAAGATAAAGGGAAATATGATGCTAAATACTTGGGGACAAAGCTCTATTTTCAACTTTAAGAGTGATGAATCACAGATTCATCAACCCCCTATACTTAAACCATGCTCGTCCCTGAGCAACTAAAATGAAATGCAAGAGTGAAATGATTTTGAGTTCCATACCAAGGTCATGAACAAAAGTTGAAAATGGAGCTTGACTCGACCTTTGGATTAATTGTATGGTGGAACCTCATTGGGACCTGAGCTTAGGACCTAACAAACTTCAAGTTCCACAAGTCTTCTATTCAAGACTCCTCAATAGTCAGGTCAGAACAAATCCTCAAATGCAAATTTCTGATGACTATGATTCTTGCTTGTACTGTGTAAGTGTAAAATAGCTCTCCACGTCAGAAATGGCTCAGAACCAGCCTCCTCTAACAAGGTAACTCAAATAACCCGGTCCAGTTACTCTTTCCTCGAGGAGCGGGGTATTCCCTTCTAAGTTCAAGTGCAACCAGCTCAAGAGGAGGGGGTAGAGAAAAGAATGGACGGTGGCCAGTGTAGCTACCTATCCCGAGATGCCTGACCGGTGTAGCCAAGTCATCCAGCTGCATTTCTTTGCTAATATACATACTCCGACAGGTATTTTATTTTCACTTGGACCTGTCTGATTTTTTTGAACTATATACAAGGTGCAACATGTACATCTGGAGTTTTTTTTCATCTTGAGCCAGTAGACTATCCCTCTTTTGAAGCATTATTGCAACCCACAACATCCCGTCCTCAGACTTCAACAAAACCAGAATAGGTTGAGATGCACTACCCTCCCTAGAGGAGGACAGATGTTTCCACCCGTGTGCTGATCCAAGCTAAAGGATTATACCTCCTCACCACCTCATCAATGAAGAGCTACGTGCATTGGACTTGTCCAAGTTTGGTCACTGTCTAAAAGAATCATGCCTGTGCATGAGATATTCTACTTAGACTAATCAAGATGACATGTGAACATAGACTTGCGGACTCAAAGAATTAAGTCCCTTGACCTGAGAAATCTTAACTCCAATTCTTATAAGGTTCCTCTGAAATTAGGTGGATTAAGGTCAACTCTAATCTCTTCTCAACATCCATTCATAACTTGGTTCAGAACCCACTAGCTTTTCACCTTGCATATGCAAGATATGCAGATGAGATGTAGATGACATGCTATGAATGAAATGCAAGACCATTTTTTGGTATACATCCTATTTTACAACAAAATTTACAAAAGTATTATTAGTATTATACAGATTATACAAGTGTATTTCACAAAAAATTTTCTCCAAATTTTACCCAGTCCGTAATTATTGCGAAATATATACAAAGATACATGAAAGTACGAGCTATGGGTAAAGTATATATGTAATATATACACGCCCCCTATACTTAGCATGTGCTATGTCCTCAGAGCACAAAAAGCGAGGAAAAAGACATAGCTCGTGCTAAGCGTAAGAGATCCAAAGAGAACGAAAAATGTAAAGAAGTCATCCTGCCCCCCCTATACTTAGGCTATGGCAGCCTAAGTGTAGAAGAAGAACAATAATGGGGCAAACGAGGTCAAGAGGAGAAATGAATGAATATACAATGCGGGCATAGGTCCCCCCTATACTTAGGCTCAGGTCATCCTAAGTATAGGACCGAAGTGAGTATGAGGACCAATGTGATCTGGAGGATATACAGAGAACAGACTCAGGTGGCTCATCCCCCCTATACTAAGGATCTGGTCATCCTAAGTATAGTCCAAGATAGTGATCAATGAAGCTGGGATGAGTGACTAGAGTCGCGGGGGAGAAAGGACAGAATGCACTGGAATGATGGGTATATACAAGGGTGTCGGTCTGAATCTTTCAAGATGCTGCTGATGGCTAGAGCTTACTGCTGCAAGGTCTCATGCGCGGCTCGATGTGTATGTGCTGTATCTGTCTCCCGCATGAATATAATCTCCTCAACTTGGAGTAACTACTCATTGAATTCGATGAAGTGCTTCAACAATTGTCCATTCACTAAGAATGTCGGTGCATAGTTTGCGAGATCTGAGATCTAGACACATCTACTATCGTGCACCGTACGAACGACAAATGGGCATGTACACTTGGACTTCAACTTACCTTGGAAGATCTTCAGCCTAGCATTAAACAACCATACCTTCTGTCCAGGAACAAACGTCTTTCGTCTGATATATCTATCGTGTCAATGCTTAACCTTGTCCTTGTACACCAAACTGTTGTCATATGCACGGTTCTAACTTCCACAACCTCATTCAGATCCATTTCTCTCTACTTTTGCGCAAGGTGTATGTTCCAGTTGACCTTCTTGATTGCCCATTCTGATTTATGCACTTACTCTGCAGGCAAATGGCACGGCTTTCCGAATACCATTCGAAATGGGGAGGTTCCTAACGGTGTCTTGTAAGCTGTCCTATAAGCCCATAGGACTTGATCTATGATCTGGGACCAGTCCTTCCTGTCTGGGCGAACAAGCTTCTGTAATATAGTTTTCACCTCTCGATTTGACACCTCAGCCATACCATTAGTCTGTAGGTGGTAAGGGCTAGCGACACGGTGTTCGATGCCGTAGTCCTTCAGAAATTTCTTCACATCTCAGTTTACAAAGTGGCTACCCCCATCTGATATAACATCTTGGGGATCCTGAACCTAGCGATGATATGATCTCTGATGAATTTACAGACAGTCCTGCTGTCTGCGGCTCGGGTTGGGATAGCCTCCACCCACCTGGATAGGTAATCTACCGCAAGAAGGATGTACTCGAATCCATGGCTAACAGGAAACGAGCCCATGAAATCGATGCCCCAGGCATCGAAGACATCACAAATGATGACAGGCTGCATAGGCAACTCATCCTTGGAACCAATGGTTCCTCCCATTCTCTGACATACTGGGCACGACTTTGCAAAGGTGATGACATCACGAAACAGAGTCGGCCAGTAAAAGCCACACTGAAGTATCTTCTATGCGGTCCTCTTCCCGGAATGGAGTCCTCCTGCCTCCAAGCTATGGTATAAAGAAAGGACACTCTGGTATTCTTCTTGAGGAATACACCGTCTCCAGACACAATCCAGTCCTTCAAAGAAAAGGATCGGATCCTCCCAATGGTAGTGTCTAGCATCCGACTTCAGTTGGTCAATGTGGCTCTTGGGCCCATCCTCGGGAACCTTCTTGGAGACAAGATCGTTCATAATATTGGCATACCATGGGAGTGAGCCGACAACAAAAAATGACTCGTCAGGGAAGGAGTCTCAAATTGGTGAATCCTCGGAACTATTAAGATCTTCGAGACGAGAGAGATGATCGGCTACTACGTTCTTCTTTCCAGGTTTATCATGAATATCCAAATCAAACTCCTGGATAAGAAAAATCCACCGAAGAAGACGTGCCTTCACGTCCTTCTTTTACATCAAGTATCGTAGTGTCGTATGCCAGTGAACACAATTACCTTGGATCCGATTAAATGAGATCTGAACTTGTCCAAGGCAAACACCACTGCAAGCATCTCTTTTTCCGTAACTGTATAGTTACGCTGAGCGGTATCAAGCACTTTGCTAGTGTAGTGAATTGCATTCTGGACACCATCCCTCCTTTGTCCTAACACATCCCCAACAGCAAAATCTGATACGTCCGTCATGACCTCAAAAGGTAGAGACCAATCTGGGGCCTGTAGGATCGGGGCGTCCATGATCATTCTTTGCAGTAGCTTAAAGGCCTCAAGACATTTGTGATCAACAATAAACTCCATTTCCTTGCCTAAAAGCTCAGTTAGCGGTCGGGCAATCTTAGAAAATCCTTAATAAATCTCCGATAGAATCCGACATGCCCGAGGAAGGACCGTAACTATTTAATGTTGGTGGGTGGCTAGAGTCGTCTGATCACAACCACCTTGGCAGGGTCAACCTCCATTCCTCTCTTGGAGATGACATGCCCCAACACAATACCCTTTGTCACCATGAAGTGACTTTTCTCTCAGGAGAGCACCGGATTAACCTCACAACATCTTTTGAGGACTCGGTCCAGA
This sequence comes from Ottelia alismoides, assembly GCA_037367405.1. Lineage (NCBI taxonomy): Eukaryota > Viridiplantae > Streptophyta > Magnoliopsida > Alismatales > Hydrocharitaceae > Ottelia > Ottelia alismoides. The sequence goes on from JAZKJV010007622.1 coordinate 212,107, forward strand.
TTCTTAAGACAAGAATCGAAGGAATCGCCGTGGACCAAGAAGTCATCCATGAAGACTTCTAGGAATTCGCCGACCATTTCGGCGAATACAACAATCATGCACCTTTGAAAAGGGCATGCGCCTGAAAGCATAGGTAACAAAGGAGCATGTAAATGTGATTTTTTCCTGGTCCTATGGAGTTATGGCTACTTGATTGTATCCCGAGAACCCATCTAAGAAGCAGAAGATTTTTTCCCCGCTAATCTCTCTAGGATCTGATCGATGAATGGTAGGGGGAAATGATCCTTCTTCATCGTAACATTTAGGCGTATGTAATTCACACAGACGCGCCATGACGTGGGCACTCGTGTCACGATCTCCTCTCCGTCCTCGTTGGTGGTAATCTGAATTCCCGACTTTTTTGGGACAACATGAATCGGGGCCACCCATTTAGAGTCGAAGATGGGATAAATGAAACCGACGTTGTACCATTTCTCTATCTCCTTCTTCACTACCTCTCGTAAATTTGGATTCAAACGACGTTGGAATTCACGAGAGGGTTTGGCTTCATTCTCCAAGTAGATATGGTGCGAATACAGAGCGGGATTTATCCCGTAGAGATCAGAAATGCTCCAGCCTATTGCCTTGCGGTTTTTCTCCAGAATCTCTAACAAGCGATGTTCCTGTCCTCGGTCAACCGCGAACTGATGATGATCGGATATTTCTTTTCCTAACCCGCAAGGAAGGCATATTTGAGTGTTGTGGGTAAAGGCTTGAGCTCAGGTAATGTGTGATCGTCTAGAAAGTCAGGCTCAATCGAATCTGATTCAGTGTTGAAAGTGGCTGGATCTGTCTCTGAAATTGCTGCCACCAAATTATTCGGCTCTGGAATCGGATCGTTCAAGGTCTCCATGCGATCGGTGAAAGTCACGTCCGACTCGTCATCCTCATATTTTGATTGTCCTAAAGAGGGAAGGACTGACAAGCCTAACTAGGCTTCTAAGTCATCGAAGATGTATGGGGATGCAGGTTCTGAGCTGTACTCGTTTCTGAGGACCTCGCAAACTGACTCATGCACTGGATCATCTCCGGAGGGGAGGGACTCATTGGTGCTGGCTGGGTTCTGTCTCCATGGCCCAATTGAGTCTACATGGTCACGGTCAGCTTCGGATGAAGAGTACTTGGTGTTGGATTTGGAATCTGGTCTCTGCCATCTGGTTTGCTTCATCTCAAGTTCCTAATCTCTGCCTGGAGTTTGGACTGGATTTTCCCGATCTTGTAATCAAACAAGGCCCCCGCTGTTCTGAGGAGGGGCCAGCCTAGGATGATATGGGAATCTCTCCAATTACGAGGGGTTTCCATATCTAAGATAGTAAAGTCTACCATGTATTCTTGACCCTCGACCTTGATGACAACATTCCTCATTTCTCCTTGGGACCTCTTGCTTGATTTATCAGCGTACTGCAGGAGGGCTCTAGATTTCCTGAGAGGTACGAGATTAAGCCGCTCATAGAAGGTTGTATGCATTAAGTTAATTGAGGAGCCATTGTCTAGGAGAGTGCGTGCAAATGCAATGTCATCGACATGACTCACTACATAATGTGCACCCATGTCTCTTCGTTTCCTTGGAAACAAGTTCTTTATTGCATAAGTCGTGCCTACTGACAGAACGTGTTTCTTAACACGGCTTTTGGTCTTCCTGCTAACCCTTGTAGGTGTGCATCTCACCTTAAGGTATTTCTGAAATGCAGGTGTCATTTCCACGTACTTGTCATAGGGGATTGTGACCTTGATATATTTGTTGCAGAACTCTGCCATCTCATGGTCATCTTTTTAGATTTTTTTAGTTTTCTTCTTTCCACCCTTAAGAGCTCAGGGGAAAGGGATTATTGACTCCAACTCCGCTTTTGAAACTGAAATGTTTTCATTCAAAGCAGGAACTGAGTTCTGTACAAGATTCAGACTCCGAAACAGACTCGGATTCTGACTCTGACTAAATGGAAAATGCTGTTGTGAAACTGGTGATGCTTTCTCCGTGACTGTTGGACTTTCCTCCTCAGATGGAGGTGCGGGATCTTCATCGGTTTTGGTGGACTTCTTGCCGGTGCGGTTACGTTGCTGCTTCGAGGACTCAGAAGTCCTCTTCTTCTGCCAGTGGTACTGGTGCTGCTCCTCTTCTACCTCTAAGTTCTCCTCAGGTAGAGAGTTGGCGGCTTCTTCCTCCGGTGCCCGTGCCCGATCAAGTACGATCACGGTCCTTCCGCTTCTGAGGGACATAAGGTTTACATTATCATACGAAAGGATCTCACGTTCAGATAAAGAATTATCTGAATTGTATACCTGATCACGAGGTTGGTTTTGACCTTGAGTTAAGCTATTCGGGTTGGCCTGAACTTGGGCAGGAATTGGGGTCTTTGGCGCCATTTGTTGATCCTGGGTACGAGAAACACGATTCAGATCGGTTCTCATATTTAGATAGTGATTCTGGATCTGTCGGACCCTATCAGATAGGGTCTGGATCGCCAAGGTGAGGGACTCCAATTTGGTGGGCTGGGTGGCTTGATGATGTCCTGTAGATGAGGTCCTATATTGGCCCTGCTGGCCATGCCGATACTGCTGCTGCGAATGGGACGGTGACGGTCTCTGCTGGCCTGAGTAGAACGTGTGCTGCTGCTGGTGCTGCTGAGGCTGGTACCCTCGTTTGGGCATGGACTGAACAAAGCACGGTGCGGGGACGGAGCTGGTTTCCTGGTAAGCTGGGGAAGGTCAGTGAGGCTGACCGTTCCCCATCCCCGAATGTCTGCCAACGGGGTCATGGCTGTACCACAGCCCGTTGATCTTGAACACCTGCGGAGGCTCCTCGTATCCGGTATCCACTTGTGGGGGTGCATGCTGGTTCTGCTGGGTGTAAGTCTTCTCTTCTACCCAACCACTTTGAGGCCCCGGTGCCTGTTCTTATACAAGATGAACTCGATGTACAGGTACATGTGGTATTGAAGGGGCAGGTAGCTTTATCTTGGCTACCCTCTCAGTAGGTTCCTCTACTTGCTTCGGCAAACACGATAGAGAGTCAAGGTCAGTGACCCTATTGTGGATCTGCTCGACCATGGTTAACTTATCAGCTATCATCCCCATGTTGGGAATGAGGTCCTCTGTTAGATCCGCTACAGTCCTCCTAGTTGTCTCGTTGGATAGAATTGATGGAGACAACTGATAGGCCCTGGTGGCTTGCGACCTTCCTGTTTCTGCTATCTGCTCAAGTATCTTCCATACAATCTCCTTATTCTTATTCAGATAGCTTCCTCCACAGGCGACACTTACTAACGCCTGCATCTCCGGAGTCAAACCACAGAACAAGGTCTGGACTAAGATCGCTTTAGAAATGCCATGGTAGGGACATTTCTGAATCAGGTCATTAAACCTATCCCAGGCCTCATGGAATGGTTCACTGGGTCCCTGGGAAAAACTAGCGATCTTCGTTCTCCTTTGATTAGTCCTACTGAGGGGATAGAACTTCTTCAGAAAAAGGTCCTTGAACTGCATCCAGTTTGTACATATCACTCCAAGATTTTTCGACCAATTTGCTGCCTTATCTCCTAAGGCAAATGGGGTGGCCTTCAATCGAATGTAATCCTGTCCAACCCTAGGATGACTAAGGTTGTTGCAAACCAGCTCGAAGTCTCTGAGGAAGGCATACGACTCTTCATTTACATGTCCACTAAACTTCTGTAGCAGGCTAAGGAAGTGGGGCCTGAGCTCGAATGCTTCAGGGGGAACCGCTGGTGCCAACCAACCGTGCATCTCATTCTCTGCTGGGTTATAGGCATCAACCATTGGTCGGTCAATTCTTCCTGCCGCAATGATTTGTCCCAATCTTGCTGTAAGATATGCATTCTGTTGTTCGGCTGTGGCGAGGCGAGTCAAGACTTGCTGGAGTGGGTCATCTCGGCGTTCTTCCTCATCTGGGGGTCGCTTTGGTGGCATCTTGTCCTCTAGTCCTGGGGAAGGGAAATGATCTGGGTTAGAGGATAAATCAAGGAAGAGATTCTTACCGATGCGATGGTCTTCCTCGGTAAGCTCAAAGGAGAGGAAAGGGTTGGTTTGAGAGTAACCACCCTAGGTATGAGGGATCTAGAACTTAAGAGGGTCATGAGCTTTGGGTGGTCCAAGTTGCGCTTGGTCCAGTGAAGATGAGTTTCGTGGGGGACTCAAAGAGAGATTGGCGAATAATGTGTCGATATTCCCCCAGTCAGTCATCTTGAATTGGCGAGAAGACTCGGAGTTCTAAGTAAAGATAGGTTTTTACTCCTACCTTAAGCAAGCAAATCAATCCAAACCCTGTATTTTCACACTCAATATTGTGAAGGACCCGAAACCGAGTCCAATTAATCTGGTTGATTTTAAGTGTGATTTTCAAGCAAATAGCAAATGTTACGTGGCCTAGAGGGAAGTCGGCTCATAACCGGATGCGTCTTCCTTGTTTAGCCTGTCGCCTAAGATACCTGCGCCTTTACTTTCTTTGCTCCTATCCCAAGTTGATGGATTCAATGACCATGCCCCTATCTACCTGCAAGTAGGCGGAGGCTGACAAGGCTGGAACTTCATCCCGAAGGGTTACTAGCAGCTTGTCGTGGAGTACCGCTGGTTCACCCCTGACTACCTGTAAACATGCAGAGGCTACTTGGTACTAGTTGATGAACATGAAAATATTCGACTCTGATATTTGCAAGGATCAGTTGGAACGTGATATGAAAGGCGGAGATTTGGGCTCTGTCTTAAGGTGTTCACACACACTCAAGTACCCTCACTCAGCCCGAAAACAAGGCCGGGGTTAATCTCCCGTAAGTAGAATTTCCAATTTTATTGAAATTTTTTTGGTCAATAATGTTAGCAGTCCCGATTTTAAGTTAGGTTTTCACTGGTTTAGTCCAATCCACACAGCACGCCTATCGTCCACTCCCAATTTCATTTAACTTAAGTTGGAAAACCAAGAGAGAGAAATCGAGAAAAGCCGATGCACGAAAAACAATGATGCTTATGATGAGTGAAGAAGTCTTACAGTGATCCATTTGTTTTTATGCAGGATGCATAACAGAATTGAAATCTTTACACTACATGCAAATGCAGTCGACAAAATCCGCTCCTAGACAGGCAGTTCTATTAGCGAGTGAGGCACAAGTTGATTTGACTAGGTCTGCGGGCTAAGTGCGTCTTTTAAGTGGATGTGTGGTCCTAAAAATTACGAGCACAAGCAAACCCCAGAGTGGATCGAGGAGCTGCTAGTGCAAGACTATTCTAAAAATTCAAACCACACAGCAGACGTGGACGCAGTTTCACTATGTTTACACCCGCGAGAAACCAAACGGGAACCACTGGAAATAATGCAAAAAATAAAGAAATCAAAAAATACAAGTCCTCTCAAGTCACTCAAACAAATTAAAATGCAGGTTCCGTGATGGCGCACAGAGTGCCACGTGGTGGACTGTGGGCGAGGCGCTAGCGGACGGTGCGGATGTGAGCTGGGTATGATCAGACGGTGGGCACCCAAGGGCGTATGTGGAAGTCATTGGGTCGTTGGATCTAGATTGAGATCCAACGGCCAGGGGTGCTGGCGGACTGGTCAAAGGGGGCGGGCCGCGTGGCGCAATCAGAGGGCGCCACGTGGCCAGCTCTGAATGGCTGAGAAGAAAAATAAAATTAGAGGGAGAAGGAGGCCATATTTGGACAAACTCAAAACATGAAAGTTGTAGGTCTCGATGAGATCTACAAGTTTCATGTTGACCAAAAAACAAAGATGAGGTCAAATATGATACAAAAATACAAGAGTACAAATATACATATATGTAGTATACAAGGGGACCCAAAAACCCAAGTTTTGCATACGAGCTCCGAATTAAATGAAATTAGTCTCATTTTAAAGGTCTCTAGATGTGTATTAATCTGAAGGTGAGTAGACCTAATTCGAAGTTTGTAAGAGAGATATATTGGCATTCTATGGTCCAGGGGATTTGGGGTTTTATTGGGTATTTTACAAGATAGGAATTTTGGCCTTCTTCCTTATATTATTAACTATTGTACACATTATAAGGAAGGTGTTATTTCAATTTGGAGGGGATATAAAGTACAAATAATTAGGTGAATATTTTACAAGTGGATTTTACAATGAATTGGCTTCTTATTTAAATGCAAATATGAATGCTAAAATGCACATCTTGTTGATTGATGCATGGATGCTATTTATGCAAGATAAAGGGAAATATGATGCTAAATACCCGGGGACAAAGCTCTATTTTCAACTTTAAGAGTGATGAATCACAGATTCATCAACCCCCTATACTTAAACCTTGCTCGTCCCCGAGCAACTAAAATGAAATGCAAGAGTGAAATGATTTTGGGTTCCATACCAAGGTCATGAACAAAAGTTGAAAATAGAGCTTGACTCGACCTTTGGATTAATTGTGTAACGGAACCTCATTAGGACCTGAGCTTAAGACCTAACAGACTTCAAGTTCCACAAGTCTTCTATTCAAGACTCCTCAATAGTCAGGTCAGAACATATCCTCAAACACAAATTTCCGATGACTATGATTTTTACTTGTACTATGTAAGTGTAAAATAGCTCTCCACATCAGAAATGGCTCAGAATTAGCCTCCTCTAACAAGGTAACTCAAATAATCCGCTCCAGTAACTCTTTCCTCGAGGAGCGGGGTATTCCCTTCTAAGTTCAAGTGCAACTAGCTCGAGAGGAGGGGGTAGAGAAAAGAATGGACGGTAGCCAGTGTAGCTACCTATCCCAGGATGCCTGACTAGTGTAGCCAAGTCACCCAGCTGCATTTCTTTGCTAATATACATACTCCGACAGGTATTTTATTTTCACTTGGACCTGCCTGATTTTTTATGAACTATATACAAGGTGCAACATGTACATCAGGAGTTTTTTTCCTCTTGAGCCAGTAGACTATCCCTCTTTTGAAGCATTATTGCAACCCACAGCATCCCGTCCTCAGACTTCAACACGACCAGACTAGGTTGAGATGCACTACCCTCCCTAGAGGAGGACATATGTTTCCACCCGTGTGCTACGCCAAGCTAAAGGATTCTGCCTCCTCACCACCTCATCAATGAAGATCTACATGCATTGTGCTTGTCCAAGTTAGGTCACTATCTAAAAGAATCATGCGTGTGCACGAGATATTCTACTTAGACTAATCAAGATGACATGTGAACATAGACTTGCGGACTCAAAGAATTAAGTCCCCTGACCTGAGAAATCTTAACTCCAGTTCCTATAAGGTTCCTCTGAAATTAGGTGGATTAAGGTCAACTCAAGTTCCTCCTCAACATCCATTCATAACTTGGTTCAGAACCCACTAGCTTTTCACCTTGCATATGCAAGATATGCAGATGAGATGCAGATGACATGCTATGAATGAAATACAAGACCTTTTTTTTGGTATACATCCAATTTTACAACAAAATTTACAAAAGTATTATTAGTATTATACAGATTATACAAGTGTATTTTACAAAAAATTTTCTCCAAAATTTACCCAGCCCATTATTATTGCGAAATATATACAAAGATACGTGAAAGTACGAGCTATGGGTAAAGTATATATGTAATATATACATGCCCCCTATACTTAGCATACCATATGTCCTCAGAGCACAAAAAGTGAGGAAAAAGACTTAGCTCGTGCTAAGCGTAAGAGAGCCAAAGAGAACAAAAAATAAGTTCCCTCTAACAAGGTAACTCAAATAATCCGCTCCAGTAACTCTTTCCTCGAGGAGCGGGGTATTCCCTTCTAAGTTCAAGTGTAACTAGCTCGAGAGGAGGGGGTAGAGAAAAGAATGGACGGTAGCCAGTGTAGCTACCTATCCCAGGATGCCTGACTAGTGTAGCCAAGTCATCCAGCTGCATTTCTTTGCTAATATACATACTCCAACAGGTATTTTATTTTCACTTGGACCTGCCTGATTTTTTATGAACTATATACAAGGTGCAACATGTACATCAGGAGTTTTTTTCCTCTTGAGCCAGTAGACTATCCCTCTTTTGAAGCATTATTGCAACCCACAGCATCCCGTCCTCAGACTTCAACACCACCAGACTAGGTTGAGATGCACTACCCTCCCTAGAGGAGGACATATGTTTCCACCCGTGTGCTACGCCAAGCTAAAGGATTCTGCCTCCTCACCACCTCATCAATGAAGAGCTACATGCATTGTGCTTGTCCAAGTTAGGTCACTGTCTAAAAGAATCATGTGTGTGCACGAGATATTCTACTTAGACTAATCAAGATGACATGTGAACATAGACTTGCGGACTCAAAGAATTAAGTCCCCTGACCTGAGAAATCTTAACTCTAGTTCCTATAAGGTTCCTCTGAAATTAGGTGGATTAAGGTCAACTCAATTCCCTCCTCAACATCCATTCATAACTTGGTTCAGAACCCACTAGCTTTTCACCTTGCATATGCAAGATATGCAGATGAGATGCAGATGACATGCTATGAATGAAATGCAAGACCTTTTTTTTGGTATACATCCAATTTTACAACAAAATTTACAAAAGTATTATTAGTATTATACAGATTATACAAGTATATTTTACAAAAAATTTTCTCCAAAATTTACCCAGCCCATTATTATTGCGAAATATATACAAAGATACGTGAAAGTACGAGCTATGGGTAAAGTATATATGTAATATATACATGCCCCCCTATACTTAGCGTACGTTATGTCCTCAGAGCACAAAAAGTGAGGAAAAAGACTTAGCTCGTGCTAAGAGTAAGAGAGCCAAAGAGAACGAAAAATGTAAAGAAGTCGTCCTGGCCCCCTATACTTAGGCTCTGGCAGCCAAAGTGTAGAAGAAAAACAATAATGGGACGGACGAGGTCAAGAGGAGAAACGAATGAATATATAATGCGGGCATCGGTCCCCCCTATACTTAGGCTCAGGTCATCCTAACTATAGGACGGAAGTGAGTATGAGGACCAATGTGATCTAGAGGATATACAGAGAACAGATCAGGTGGCTCATCCCCCCTATACTTAGGATCTGGTCATCCTAAGTATAGTCCAAGATAGTGATCAATGAAGCTAGGATGAGTTACTAGAGTCGTGGGGGAGAAAAGAACAGAATGCACATGAATGATGGGTATATACAGGGGTGTCGGTCTGAATCTTTCAAGATGCTGCTGATGGCTAGAGCTCACTGCTGCAAGGTCTCATGCGTGACTCGATGTGTATCTGCTGAATCTGTCTCACAGATGAATATAATCTCCTCAACATGGACTAACTGCTCGTTGGATTCGACGAAGTGCTTCAAAAGTTGTCCATTCACTAAGAATGTTGGTGCATCATCTGCGAGATCTGAGATCTCGACACATCCACTATCGTGCACTGCACGGACGACAAATGGGCCTGTCCACTTGGACTTCATCTTACCTTGAAAGATCTTCAGCCTAGCATTAAACAACCATACCTTCTGTACAGGAACAAAGGTCTTTCGTCTGATATATCTATCGTGCCAACGCTTAACCTTGTCCTTGTACACCAAACTGTTGTCGTATGCATGATTTCTGACTTCTACAAGCTCATTCAGATTCATTTCTCTCTGCTTTTTCCCAAGGTGTGTGTTCCGGTTGACCTTCTTGATTGCCCATTCTGATTTATGCACTTACTCTGCAGGCAAATGACACGGCTTTCCGAATACCATTCGGAATGGGGAGGTTCCTAAGGGTGTCTTGTAAGCTGTCCTATAAGCCCATAGGACTTGATCCATGATCTGGGACCTGTCCTTCCTGTCTGGGCGGACAAGCTTCTGTAATATAGTTTTCACCTCCCAATTTGACACCTCAGCCATACCATTAGTCTGTGGGTGGTAAGGGCTAGCGACACGGTGTTCGATGCCGTAGTCCTTCAGAAGTTTCTTCACATCTCTGTTTACAAAATGACTACCCCCATCTGATATCAACATCTTGGGGATCCCGAACCTAGAGATGATATGATCTCTGATGAATTTACAGACAGTCCTGCTGTCTGCGGCTCGGGTTGGGATAGCCTCCACCCACCTGGATAGGTAATCTACCGCAAGAAGGATGTATTCGAATCCGTGGCTAATAGGAAACTGGCCCTTGAAATCGATGCCTCAAGCGTCGAAGACAACACAAATGATGACAGACTGCATAGGCATCTCATCCTTGGAACCAATGGTTCCTCCCATTCTTTGACATACTGGGCACGACTTTGCAAAGGTGATGGCATCACAAAACAGAGTCGGCCAGTAAAAGCCACACTGAAGTACCTTCCATGTGGTCCTCTTCCCGGAGTGGTGTCCTCCTGCCTCCAATCTGTGGCATAAAGAAAAGACACTCTAGTATTCCTCCTGAGGAATACACCATCTCCAGACACAATCTGATCCTTCAAAGAAAAGGATCAGATCCTCCCAATGGTAGTGTCTACCATCCGACTTCAGTCGGTCAATGTGGCTCTTGGGCCCATCCTCAGGAACCTTCTTGGAGACAAGATAGTTCACGATATTGACATACCATGGGAGTGAGTCGACAACAAAAATTGACTCGTCAGGGAAGGAGTCTCAAATTGGTGAATCATCGGAACTATTAAGATCTTCGAGAAGAGAGAGATGATCGGCTACTACGTTATTCTTTCCAAGTTTATCACGAATATCCAAATCAAACTCCTGGATAAGCAAAATCCACCGAAGAAGACGTGACTTCACGTCCTTCTTTTCCATCAAGTATCGTAGCGCCGTATGGTCAATGAACACAATTACCTTGAATCCGATTAAGTGAGATCTGAACTTGTCCAAGGCAAACACTACCGCAAGCATCTCTTTTTCCGTAACTGTATAGTTATGCTGATCGGTATCATGCACTTTGCTTGCGTAGTGAATTGCAAACGGGACGCCATCCCTCCTTTGTCCTAACACAGCCCCAACAACAAAATCTGATGCGTCCATCATGACCTCAAAAGGTAAAGACCAATCTGGGGCTTGTAGGATCGGGGCGTCAATGATCATTCTTTGCAGTAACTTAAAGACCTCAAGACATTTGTGATCAACAATAAACTCCATGTCCTTGCCTAAAAGCTCAGTTAGCGGTCGGGCAATCTTAGAAAAATCCTTAATAAATCTCCGATAGAATCTGACATGCCCGAGGAAGGACCGCAACTGTTTAATGTTGGTGGGTGGCTGGAGTCGTCTGATCACATCCACCTTGGTAGGGTCAACCTCCATTCCTCTCTTGGAGATGACATGCCCCAACACAATGCCCTATGTCACCATGAAGTGACTTTTCTCCCAGGAGAGCACTAGATAAACCTCACAACATCTTTTGAGGACTCGGTCCAGATTCTTAAGACAAGAATCGAAGAAATCGCCGTAGACCGAGAAGTCATCCATGAAGACTTCCAGGAATTCGCCGACCATTTCGGCGAATACAGCAATCATGCACCTTTGAAAAGTACCTGGAGCATTTCATAACCCAAAGGGCATGCGTCTGAAAGCATAGGTACCAAAGGAGTATGTAAACGTTGTTTTTTCTTGGTCCTCTAGAGCTATGGCTACTTGATTGTAGCCCGAGAACCCATCTAAGAAGCAGAAGAATTCTTTCACCGCTAATCTCTCTAGGATCTGATCGATGAATGGTAGGGGAAATGATCCTTCTTCATCGCAGCATTGAGGCGTCTGTAATCCACACAGATGCGCCACGACGTGGGCACTTGTGTCACGATCTCCTCTCCATCCTCGTTGGTGGTCATCTGAATTCCTTACTTTTTTGGGACAACATAAATCGATGCCACCCATTTAGAGTTGGAGATGGGATAAATGAAACCCGCGTTGCACCATTTCTCTATCTCCTTCTTCACTACCTCTCGTAAATTTGGATTCATACGACGTTGGAATTCACGAGAGGGTTTGGCTTCATTCTCCAAGTAGATATGGTGCAAACACAAAGCGGGATTTATCCCTGTGGAGATCGGAAATGCTCCAGCCTATTGTCTTGCGGTTTTTCTCCAAGATCTCTAACAAGCGAGATTCCTGTCCTCGATCAATCATGAACTGATGATGACCAGATATTTCTTTTTCTGACCTACAAGAAAGGCATACTTGAGTGTTGTGGGTAAAGGCTTGAGCTCAAGTAATATGTGATCGTCTAGAAAGTTGGGCTCAATCGAATTTGGTTCAGTGTTGAAAGTGGCTGGATTTGTCTCTGAAATTGCTGCCACCAAATTATTCGACTCTAGAGTCAGATCATTAAAGGTCTCCATGCGATCGACGAAAGCCATGTCTGACTCGTTATCCTCATCTTCTGATTGTCCTAAAGAAGGAAAGACTGACAAGCCCAGCTGGGATTCTAAGTCATCGAAGATGTAGGGGGATGCAGGTTCTGAGTTGTACTCGTTTCTAAGGACCTCACAAACTGACTCATGCACTGGATCATCTCCGGAGGGGAGGGACTCATTGGTGCTGGATGGGTTCTATTTCCATGGCCCAACTGTATCTACATGGTTGCGGTCTGCTTCGAATGAAGAGTACTCGGTGCTGGATTCGTAATCCGGTCTCTGCCATCTGGTTTGCTTCATCTCAAGTTCCTCATCTCCGCCTGGAGTTTGGAACTAGATCTTCCTGATATTGTAATCAAACAAGGCCCCCGCTATTCTGAGGAAAGGCCTGCCTAGGATGATCTAGGAATCTCTCCAATTACGAGGGGTTTCTATATCTAAGACAATAAAGTCTATCATGTATTCTTGACCCTCAACCTTGATGACAACATTCCTTAATTCTCCTTGGGACCTCTTGGTTGATTTATCAGCGAACTGCAGGAGGGCTCTAGATTTCCTGAGAGGTCCAGATTAAGCCGCTCATAGAGGGCTGTAGGCATTAAGTTAATTGAAGAGCCGTTGTCTAGGAGAGTGCGTGCAAACGCAATGTCATTGACATGACTCACTACATAATGTGCACCCATGTCTCTTCGTTTCCTTAGAAACGAGTTCTTTATTGCACAAGTCGTTGCTACTGACAGAACGTGTTTCTCAACACGGCTTTTGGTCTTCCTGCTAACCCTTGTAGGTGTGCATCTCACCTTAAGGTATTTCTGAAATACTGGTGTCATTTCCACGTACTTGTCAAAGGGGATTGTGACTTTGATATATTTGTTGCAAAACTCTACCGTCTCAGGGTCATCTTTTTTGGAATTTTTAGTTTTCTTCTTTCCACCCTTAAGAGCTCGGGAGAAAGGGATTATTGACTCCAACTCAGCTTATGAAACTGAAATATTTTCATTCAAAGCGGGAACTGAGTTCTGTACAAGACTCAGACTCTGAAACATACTCAGACTCTGACTCTGATTAAAAGGAAAATGCTGCTGCGAAACCGGTGATGCTTTCTCCGCGACTGTTGGACTTACCTCCTCAGATGGAGGTGCGGGCTCTTCATTGGTTTTGGTGGACTTCCTGCCGGTGCGGTTATGTTGCTGCTTCGAGGACCCAGAAGTCCTCTTCTTCTGCCAGTGGTGGTGTTGCTGCTCCTCTTCTACCTCCAAGTTCTCCTCAGGTAGAGACTTGGCAGCTTCTTCCTCCGATGCCCATGCCCGATCAGGTACGATCACGGTCCTTCCGCTCCTGAGGGACATATGGTTTACATTATCATACAAAAGGATCTCATGTTCAGATGAAGAACTATCTGAATAGTATACCTGATCACGAGGTCGGTTTTGGCCTTGAGTTAAGCTATTCGGGTTGGACTGAACCTGGGTAGGAATTGGGGTCTTTGGCGCCATTTGTTGATTCTGGGTATGAGAAACACGATTCAGATCAGTTCTCATATGCAGATAGTCATTTTGGATCTGTTGGACCCTATCAGACAGGGTCTGGATCGCCAAGGTGAGGGACTCCAATTCAGTGGGCTAGGTGGCTTGATGATGTCCTGTAGATGAGGTCCTATATTGGCTCTACTGGCCATGCCGATACTACTGCTGCGAATGGGACAATGACGGGCTCTGCTGGCCTGAGTAGAACGTGCATTGTTGTTGGTGCTGCTGAGGTTGGTACCCTCGTTCGGGCCTGGACTGAACAAAGCGCGGTGCGGGGACAGAGCTGGTTTCCTGGTAAGCTGGGGAAGGTTGGTGAGGTTGACCGTTCCCCATCCCCGACTGTGTGCCGACGGGGTCATGGTTGTACCATAGCCCGTTGATCTCGAACACCTGCGGAGGCTTCTCATATCTGGTATCCACTTGGGGGGGGGGTGCATGCTGGTCCTGCTGGGTGTAAGTCTGCTCCTCTACCTAGCCACTCTGAGGCCCCGGTGCATGTTCTTGTACAAGATGAACTCGGTGTACAGGTACAGGTGGTGTTGAAGGGGCAGGTAGCTTTATCTTGGCTACCCTCTCAGTAGGTTCCTCTACTTGCTTCGGCAAACGCGATAGAGACTCAAGGTCAGTGATCCTCTTGTGGATCTGCTCGACCATGGTTAACTTATCAGCTATCATCCCCATGTTGGGAATGAGGTCCTCTGTCAGATCCGCTACAGTCCTCCTAGTTGTCTCGTTGGATAGAATTGATGGAGACAACTGATAGGCCCTGGTGGCTTGCGACCTTCCTGTTTCTGCCATCTGCTCTAGTATCTTCCATACAGCCTCCTCATTCTTATTCAGATAGCTTCCTCCACAGGAGACACTTACTAACCCCTGCATCTCCAGAGTCGAATCACAGAACAAGGTCTGGACTAAGATCGCTTTAGAAATGCCATGGCAGGGATATTTCTGAATCAGGTCATTAAACCTATCCCAGGCCTCATGGAATGGTTCACTGGGTCCCTGGAAAAAACTAGAGATCTTCATTCTCATTTGATTAGTCCTACTGAGGGGATAGAACTTCTTCAGAAAAAGGTCCTTGAACTGCATCCAGTTTGTACATATCACCCCAAGATTTTTCGACCAATGTGCTGCCTTATCTCCTAAGGCAAATGGGGTGGACTTCAATCGAATGTAATCCTGTCCAACCCTAGGATGAATAAGGTTGTTGCAAACCAGCTCGAAGTCTCTGAGGAAGGCATACGGCTCTTCATTTACATGTCCACTAAACTTCGGTAGCAGGCTAAGGAAGTGGGGCTTGAGATCGAATGCTTCAGGGGGAACCGCTGGGGCCGACCAACTGTGCATCTCGTTCTCTGCTGGGTTATAGGCATCAACCATTGGTCGGTCAATTCTTCCTGCCGTAATGATTTGTCCCATTCTTGCTGTAAGATCTGCATTCTGTTGTTCGGCTGTGGCGAGGCGAGTCAAGACTTGCTGAAGTGGGTCATCTCGGCGTTCTTCCTCATCTGGGGGTCGCTTTGGTGGCATCTTGTCCTCTAGTCTTGGGGAAGGGAAATGATCTGGGTTAGAGGATAAATCAAGGAAGGGATTCTTACCGATGCGATGGTCTTCCTCGGTAAGCTCAGAGGAGAGGAAAGGGTTGGTTTGAGAGTAACCACCCTAGGTATGAGGGATCCAGAACTCAAGAGGGTCATGAGCTCTGGGTGATCCAAGTTGCGCTTGGTCCGGTGAAGATGAGTTTCGTGGGGGACTCAAAGAGAGTTTGGCGAATAATGTGTCGATATTCCCCCAGTCAGTCATCTTGAATTGGCGAGAAGACTCGGAGTTCTAAGTAAAGATAGGTTTTTACTCCTACCTGAAGCAAGCAATTCAATCCAAACCCTGCATTTTCACACTCAATACGATGAAGGACCCGAAACCGAGTCCGATTAATCTGGTTTATTTTAAGTGTGATTTTCAAGCAAATAGCAAAGGTTACGTGGCCTAGAGGGAAGTCGGCTCAAATCCGGATGCCTCTTCCCTGGTTAACCTGTCGCCTAAGATACCTGCGCCCTTACTTTCTTCGCTCCTATCCCAAGTTGATGGATTCAATGACCATGCCCCCATCTACCTGCAAGCAGGCGGAGGCTGACAAGGCAGGAACTTCGTCCCGAAGGGTTACTAGCAGCTTGTCGTGGAGTACCACTGGTTCACCCCTGACTACCTATAAACATGCGGATGCTACTTGGTACTATTCGATGAACATGAAAATATTCGACTCGTGATATTTGCAAGGATCAGTTGGAACGTGATATGGAAGGCGGAGATTTGGGATCTGTCTTAAGGTATTCACACACACTCAAGTACCCTCACTCAGCATGAAAACAAGGTCGGGGTTAATCTCCCGCAAGCAGAATTTCCAATTTTATTGAAATTTTTTTGGTCAATATTGTTAACAGTCTCGGTTTTAATTTAGGTTTTC
The DNA here is from genome assembly GCA_037367405.1 of Ottelia alismoides. Lineage (NCBI taxonomy): Eukaryota > Viridiplantae > Streptophyta > Magnoliopsida > Alismatales > Hydrocharitaceae > Ottelia > Ottelia alismoides. Next base: position 228,391 of record JAZKJV010007622.1, read on the forward strand.
ACTGGTTTAGTCCAATCCACACAGCACGTCTATCGTCCAGTCCCAATTTCCTTTAACTTGTTGGAAAACAAAGAGACAGAAATCGAGAAAAGACGATGCATGAAAAACAATGATGCTTATGCTGAGTGAAGAAGACTTACAGTGATCCCTTCGTTTTTATACAATAAGCAAAACAGAATTGAAATCTTTACACTACATGCAAATGCAGTCGACAAAATCCGCTCCTAGACAGGCAATTCTATTAGCGAGTGAAGCACAGACTGATTTAACTAGATCTGCGGTCTAAGTACGTCTTTTAAATGGTTGTGTGGCTCGAGGAGCCGCTAGTGCAAGCCTATTCTAAAAATTCAAACCACACTACAGACGGGGACGCAGTTTCACTATGTTTACACTCGCGAGAACCCAAACGGGAACCGTTGGAAATAATGCAAAAAATAAAGAAATGAGAAAAATACAAGTCCTCTCAAGTCACTCAAATAAATTAGAATGCAGGTTCCTCGAAGCGACTTCGACTCCTCGCGTCCCTTGCACAAAAATAAGTTGAGGTCAGATCGAGAATGACACAAAAATACAATATTACAGGACAGAAAAATATTCACAAGAAAACCGGGGGTCAGACTACCCGGGGATGGAAAATCAAACACTCAGAAATTAGCTTCAAATTAACCTAAGTCATGCCTCCACTGCAGCGGCGCCATACGTGTCTTGATTTGGACCGTAGATCAATTGACGATCCGACGACGATGGTTCGCTCTTGAGGCGAAGGCGTGGTTGATCAGTGACCGTTGGATCTAGATTGATCCAACGGCACCTGGATTGCGACGAAGCGGTGATGTGGATGCATCTGGAACGTCGGATCCTCCTGATCCTACGGCTGAGGGACGTGGGCGACGTGGCTCGATGGGAACCGTTCGATCAAGGAGATTGAACAGCAGTTGTTCTTCTTCCTCGGTCGGTCACCGCCTCCTGCGACGGAGAAGGGTGGGCTCCGGCGAAAGGGGCCTTACTCCGCCTCGTCCTCTGGGCGTCGATGAAGCTCGCCGGAGGCTCCCATGTAGCTGGGAAGATTCGTAGAAGCTTCGGGGAGTCTCCGGTGGTCTCAGGAGTGGCAGAGAAGCTCTGGGGCGCGGTGGCGGAGGAGCTTGAAAGCAGCTCCGATGAGTCTCCGACCAATCGAAATGGATGTACCTGTAGGGGGATAGAAGATAGCCGAAGCGTGCTATGTGTCCGTGGGGTGATCTGGAGTGAAGTGCGAGGCCTGTGAAGAAGTAAGGTGGTCCGGTGATTGAGCCTCGCCAAGGTGGCGGAGCTGGCGTCGGTGAGAGGTGAAGCTCATCGGTGGAGGGAATGAAGGGTAGAGCAAAGATCAGAGCTCCCTTGCGGAGCTCGGAGGATGGTTGACGGAGCGAGAAGTGATAGAATGACGACGAATAAAATCGGAGAAGAAGAAAGAAAAATAAGAAGAAGATCGGGGAGATGGTGGAGGTGTCTACCTGGGGTCAGAAGCTCGGAGGGAGCTTCCAGGTCGTCACTCGAAGGCCGGTAGGGGACCTGAGCTCTTGCAGCTCACGGCTGAAGCTGCAGCACAGCGGTGGAGGGTCGGGGATCTCGTCGGAGGTGGTTCTCGGTCTTCGCTCAACCTTAGGTTAAATTGCTGTCACCAATTTGAAGGTGGGAGCTCGGAGATACTCTCCGTGGTGGCGGATGGGGGTGAAAGTGGCCGGAGGCGAAGTATTTAAAGGACGGAGGTGACGACATGGATGGCGAAGAGGTGGAGTTTGTGGGTATCGTGGAGCGAGGTTGAGGGCAGTCTTGGAGATCGAGGGGGTTGGCGAGGATGAGGGACGTGTGGGCTGCGTAGTGGTGGTGTCAGGTGGCGGAGAAGGTGATCGGCGTGGCGCCCAAAATAGAAAGGGGGCGGCCCCTTGTGCACGGTGAGAGACGTGGGCGCGGGGTGTGTGGGAGGTAGACGAGAAGCTTTGACCGTTGGATCGAGCGATCCAACGACCTAGATGGAGGTACGGGTTAACGCTTGGGATCAAATCTAGGGAGCGAAATCGAAGGGATCAGGACGCGCCACGTGGTGGACGCAGGACAAGGCGCTAACCGTCGGTCCTGATGAGGTCTGGGGTTTGATCGGAGGGTACAGACAACGTGCGAGATGGAGGACCAAGATGCGATGCTTCTGGCGATGATCGGAGGGCGCGTAATGCACCACGTGGCGTGCTGAGGATGCGACGCAAAGGGACGGGCGTGATTAGATCAGATCTGTGATAGGATGGTGGGGAGCGAAGGCGGTGATGGACGGTATAGATCAAGGCGCTCACAGCGAGATCAGATGGCGCACAGAGTGCCACATGGTGGACTGTGGGCGAGGCGCTAGCGGACGGTGCGGATGTGAGCTGGGTATGATCAGACGGTGGGGAACCAAGGGCGTGAGTGGAAGTCATTGGGACGTTGGATCTAGATTGAGATCTAACGGTCAGGGGTGCTGGCAGACCGGTCAAAGTGGGCGGGCCGCGTGGCACAATCAGAGGGCACCACGTGGCCAGCTCGGAGTGGCTTAGAAGAAAAATAAAATTAGAGGGAGAAGGAGGCCGAATTTGGAAAAACTCAAAACATGAAAGTTGTAGATCTCGATGAGATCTACAAGTCTTATGTTAACCAAAAATGGAGATGAGGTCAAATATGATACAAAAATAAAAGAGTACAAATATACATATATGTAGTATACAAGGGGACCCAAAAACCCAAGTTTTGCATACGAGCTCCGAATTAAATGAAATTAGTCTCATTTTAAAGGTCTCTGGATGTGTATTAATCTGAAGGTGAGTAGACCTAATTCGGAGTTTGTAAGAGATATATTTTGACATTCTAAGGTCCAGGGGGTTTGGGGCTTTATTTGGTATTTTACAAGATAGGAATTTTGGCCTTCTTCTTTATATTATTAACTAATAGTGTACACATTATAAGGAAGGTATTATTTCATTTTGGAGGGGATATAAAATTCAAATAATTAGGTGAATATTTTACAGGTGGATTTTACAATGAATTGGCTTCTTATTTAAATGCAAATATGAATGCTAAAATGCACATCTTGTGGATTGATGCATGAATGCTATTTATACAAGATAAAGGGAAATATGATGCTAAATACCCCGGGACAAAGCTATTTTTTCAACTTTAAGAGTGATGAATCACAGATTCATCACCCGCCTCCTCCTCCTCCTATAAAAGTCTCCCACTGCAACCTAACAACATATCCGCCATCTTCAAAGAGAAGCTCCACCCTCCAGCTCTAGGGTCACGATTAGGTGACAACGATCATCCCCTTCATCGAGCGAAGACGTGGGTGGAAGATATCCATCGACATGATTCAAGGGAGCAATTTCTTCGACGTTGTGAGCCTTCAACCATAGCAGAGCTCTGAAGGTACAACCACCTTCATCGAGCGAAGAACTCGGAGTTCTAGGTACGACGCCAAACCTAGGAGAGCACTCCCGCTCGATCTTATCACCACCATCTCCTCTCCACCGCCACATCTCCACCTCCGTACGCACTCCTCTGATCCCATGCCCCTTCATCTCCAAATGTTTCACACCTCCCTCACCTCCGACCTTGAAAGGGTCGGAGCTCCACTCCGTGTTCTTCGCCAGCAGTGACCCTAGTTCCCCCCTTTCTGCTTTGGTTCGTGTTCGGCTAACCTCTACCGCCCAGATCCACTCACAATCTCCATTTGCCCGCCCACAGCCACTGCACATCAGCCTCCAACTCCTCGCGCCTCTACCTCACCGACGACCTCGACCTACCACCATGCTTCTTGAGCTCGCGTCGTTTTCCGCCATAAACCCTTTGTAAAAATAGAGGAGCTCTCACCACCTCGACCATGGAAACCCGCTTCACCCTCACCAACTACAGCATCACCGCTCGACCGTGTGTCGGCCGAGCTCTACCTCATCAAAGCCCTTGCCTTCTCCACGGTGCTCAGCTGCCCTCCACCCTCACCATGGCCAACCGCAGCCCCTAGGACCATCCACTATTGGATCGGGTATATTGTCCTTAGGGCTGCAAAAAAGTTCTCAGGTTCTATATTTGCTCAGATTCAGCTCGTTAAAAGTTTAATTCAGATTAGATTTGAAAATAAACGAACCGAACCTCAACACGAGTTTGGGCTCGATTAAATAAACGAACCGAACTTCAAAAACATGGGTTCGCTCAGGTTCGATTCGTTAAAAGTTCGATTATATACACACATACATAAAAGTATATATACATACATATTGTATGTATACAAGTAAAAAATACATTCTATATTAACATAAGGGCTTTCACTTATTTTTCCAAATCCATCCAGTCATTCACTCCCTAAGTCCTTATTCTCTATTCACGAAACCCCACAAAACCCTCACCCGCAACTGCGGTTTTTCCCTTTGAACAGAAACACATGCACAACATTTATTCTTAAACGAACCTTTAACGAGCCGAACCGAACCTTTACGAACCTTACCCGAGACAAACCTGATTACAGTTTTCATTTTATCGAGCCGAACCGAGCCTGAGCCTAAAAGTATGCTAAACGAAACGAACCGAGCCTAGGTTGGTTCGCACAGGTTTAGCTCGTTTACACCCCTAATTGTCCTTGATCTAACGACCCTGCGTCTGCCATGTTGGCCATCACATGAGGCTCCACCCGAGCCTCCAACCATCGCCACGTGGAACCTCGGGGCTACGAACCTCTAGCCTCACCCCGGGCTCAGATGTACGTGCCTCACACGTGCATCTTGGGCAAATTGCGCTTGATCCCCTGTAGTTCCATCAAATTCACAAAAAAACCCGCATTCAGGAGGCACATTCTATGCACATGTCTATTGGAGAAACTTCATCCAACCCCCTTCAGATTCCAGAAATAACAAGAAGACCCAACCTAGGCACGAGCTACTCACATGATGCTCTGGGCAAATTGCATCCGAGCTTAGACAGATTTTGGAATTTATAGATAAGTCTCTCCAGGGACCCAATCGAGAAGAAAACATTATCTTTTATTATAATTTAGTCTATGGATTTTTATTTTAGCATATCTTCTCCATCCGAACTATGACTTTAGCATATAACATGTCGTTTTGAAGCTATTTTCTGCGCTCTATCATATTCTATACTATATGATCATATCTGAAGCTATTTATTAAGATTTATTATCTGAGGACCTCTCTTGATATATGCATGGTGATTTATGACATTTTTGTGCATTATTTTGTCGGTAAAATTAACAGTGTCTTGTGTAGGGATTTGGCTGGGAGTTTAAATTGAATAATTCTCTACGGATTGTTGATTATACTATTTGAGAATTAATCTCTGTAGAGGCTCCATTAAGGAGGAAAAATTGATTCTTTTCCCTAACATATTTTGTGATGATTTTTAACAAATATTTAGGGAGAAATTGGATCTGAACGCAAGAGTTTAATTAAGATTTCTTCCTTTAGAATTATTATCGCCTATTTGAGGAATTAAATCACAAAACTTTTGGCGCTAGATATTCTGCTTCGATTATGAGTATCAATTGATCTATTTATCTGAAGCATTGTAATTAATTTGAATATCTCTTGAGTTCATTCCTTCTTGATCTGTGAACCTATTTTAACGAATTTGATTAATATTGTCTGGATTAAAAATCGAAGTTACAAATCCCACGCTTAATAACCTTCTCTGTTTATTTTCTTCGTATCGTATCTTTATCATTGCATCGTATTATATTTTCCCAACAAAGAAATGAATCAAGCATTAAATTAATTAGTTAAATTAATTCAAAATCATGTAACTAAAAATCACTATTCCCTGTGTCCGACTTTGGTAGATTGCCAAGTAAAAATTCTCCACAACATTCACAATTTGTGGTTTTTGATCAATCGAATTTCATCTCCTATACAACAATTCTTTATTATTAATGAGGCGGATTTTCACTTCATCAGCACACACCCCATGTGTGCGATGTAGGCTCGATCTACGTAGGAGGACCGGCTATGTGTCGGATCCCGATGCTTCGAAATGGCTTAGACTTGCCTGAGGCTACAGGGTTGTATTCGGGGCTCAGAGCTCTTCTGAGCCATATGTTGGACATGTGAGCCCACGGTGAGCCATTATGCAATAAATGTTATTGCGAATATCATTCCTTGATCTGAAATTAAGAATGATTAATTTGCATAATACGCCCCTTATTACAATTAAGGTTATGTACCATGGCCATCTTAATGATCATACATCTGTTGATTCAATTATTGAATCATAAAGGTGGTGCTTGGATGAATATCTAAAGAGTTAGATTGAGGACTCATCAAGCACCATCAAATGATTGTTAAGATGTGATCTCCAGCTTGAGCAGGAGATGGAAATCCTTATCTCTAAAGGTTTATATCTGACCGACCTCTTGATGCAGGTCCTCTGCATAGGAATAGAGATTCGGAGGTGTCAAATTAGTTAGGTTAAAGAGTTGACTTAACGAGATCAAGATAACCAAAGACCTATGTCATATGCTGTCACGGTATGGCACGCATCCTCTGACCAGAGATAGATGTGTTACTATATGTCTGAGTATGTACATTTGGTAGACCGATAAGTTGATGGCCTAATCAAGGTCTATATACCGGTGAGCTGGTATGCATGCAAGGGCATATGAGTAATACGATCTTACGATCTCTCAAAGGGATCATACAGGTTCATTACTGAACTGGAAGACACGAGCTCACTCATAAGATATTGGGAAGAATCAAATTTCGTGCACGGTCGTCTCGCTTTGGAAGCTTGACTGAATATGTAGGTTTGATATATACTTTTGGAAAGTATATGATCAACACCTGAGTATGATATATGCTTTTGGAAAGTATATGATCGATACCAACTCCTAATGATCGAATGTGAAACTTAATAAAACTCCGAAGGAGACAGTTCAAAAGAGATCTAAAACTTCGAGTTTATTCTGGGTCTTCCAGTATGCAGGTTGTACTGGTATTAGAAATACCTGAGGGTGATGTGATCATAAACGATTGTATAACCATGACGCTTCCATTCCTAGAGAGTGATGAAACGGGTATGGATTTTAGTGACTCCTCTCAGTAGACAAGTGATCTGATCTTAGTCCAAATGTTGGACATTGATCTGGATGTGATTCAGATGCAATGATAAGATTAGATTTGCGGTCTTGATTTAATCAAGCATCTATGGGAGGTCCGCAAGATCTGGATTTAAGATGTGATCTCAATATCCAAGTCACTATACACGGAACAATACAATCGCACTGTCCTTATCTCCAAGTATCCACGGAGAAAGCGTATTATCCTTGAAAGAGTTCAAGAATGATTCCATTGTTGATTTATATATATCCAAGCATTGAGACATGGTTGATTAAATGTGATTTAATCGTAAAATACAATGTGAATTTGATTCGTATTATTTATCTATATAAGAAGAGCTATCTAAGATAATTAAATGTGATTTAATTATCAAAGATGTGAATAATGTGAATGCGATTCATATTATTTGGGCACATGAGAATAGAGATTCAAGATGATTAAATATGATTTAATTATTATGGATTTGAATAATGTGGATAATACTATCCATATTAATCAGGTATATTATAAATGTGATTTATAATATATTAGAGAGAGCATATTGTGATTCATATTTGTTAATTAATGAATTAGATTCACATTGGATTATTAATTAAAAATATAATTTACATTTTATTTTGGGATGTGAATGTAATTCACATTTTTCCAATGGTAAGATTGCAATATTTCACAAGATAATTGTGAATTATTTTTGTGAAATAATTTACAACAAATGTTGTTGTAAATCTTGGAGATATCATGAGATAATGAGATCTCATGAGACAGTGAGATCTTATGAGATAGTGAGATCTCATGAGTGGATGTCCCCCCTTTTAAGGGGATGCGGTTTATCTCCACATTATCTTCAATGATAATTAATTGATTTAATTTGAATTTAAATATATTGATTTATCGATATAGATTAAATTAAATTAAATTAAGTATTATTGTGTTTTTACAGTAAAATCATGGCCATTGAAAGCAACACAAATCAATCTCATCCATTGATTTTGTGTTGTCCATGGATCCCAAAACACTATTTAAGAAGAGGCACCCCTTGCTCTTCAAGTTACACGATCAATCCATAATGCTCTCTCTGTACACGCCAAAGGTACTCTCCCTCTCTCCCATGTGGTTGTCCACCATGGAGTCCAAAAGAGAGTCATCATCGCCGTAGCATAGTCATTATGCTGCCGGATCATCTACTCATGGATCTCCATCTCCTTTGGTGTGCCTCGCTCATGAAGAAGATGTTGGATCTCGTGTGATGAGATCATGAGATCCATTGCTTGGATCATCAACATGGATTGCAAGGAGTACGTGTCTCATCAACGTGCTCGCACGCATCTCCTCCGTCAGATTAGACTTGACACAGGAGGTCTCTTGGTTTAGAGACTCGATCGCAACCATGCTTCAAGAGGTAACTCTAGTACCTATTTGTGGTTTAGATTAAACGATCCAAGAAGTGTTCTTGGATCATGTGATTTCTTCATTTTTTTAAAAAAAATTAAATTTCACTGCCTGGAGCAACTAGTGCGAGTAGTCGCTCTCGATCGAATACGATGCGATCCTGTGACTTTCTTATAAGATAAGATTAAAGTCTAATAATTGTATCTCATTCTTCTAATGACACTTGCAATTATTGCATATGTTGTAGAAGATTAGTAAATTTGATCTTAAGAATTAATAGTCATCTATATGAGAATTGATACAATTATTGCAACAATCTCCATAGGATAGACAAACTTCATATTTTCAGTGGGAGAGCCCTTGGTCTTAGAGAATGTCTCTATGACCTAGATATTAGAATACATTCATTGTTGGATATGAACATGTATTCTGAAATAGACCTATCATAAAGAATTATGATAGTGGACTCTACTAAATTAGAATATTAATGAAAGGTTCATTAACATTTCTAATACTGAAAATTAAACCTTAATAGATCAATAGGAGGATGAAGATTATTTGACATGATCTGGCATCGAGTCTTGGACATATGTCTATTGATATGATCGATAGACTAGTGAGATATTGAACTTTAGATTGTCTAAAGATTCAAATCTTTCATACTTGTTAATATTGTATTCAAAGTAAATATGTCCAATACACTTTTCTCTGAGAATTGTGTAAGATGCCAAGGTATTCAATATCTCATACATATTGATGTATGTGGATCATCTGTATATTAATAAACATTGATGATATGTGATATCATTCGATGATTATTTGTGATATGAGATTCCTTCCTTTCACCTTAGAAACCTTTGAAATATTTAAAGATTTCATAATTTTGATTTAGAACCAAAGTTTGAAGGAAGATGAAATGAATTTGATCTAACCTAGGTAGCAAGTACCTATTAGATGAATTCATGGAATACCATATGGAGATAGGAATATCATTCCTATCTCACTTCTCCTAATACACCTAAACTCAATATAGTTGTAGGGAGATACAATTAGATCATGTGTGACATGATTTGATAAATAATTAACCTTAACATAGTTATCTCTTAGTTTCCAAGGTATATATGTAGTAGAGACTACAATATATATCCTTAATAAGATTCCTTGCAAGTAAGCTGGAATCTAGCACTAGAGAGTGCTACTTCATTAGGAAAATAAAGAATGGTATTGGATGCCTACTATATGACCTTGAGATTCCTGAAAAATTTCATCTCTAAGAATATGATTCTAAGATGATGACTTTCTAGATAATCAAGATGAAACTGAAGTGAAGGAACTCAATGAATCTTTGGAAGATAATGAGGCTCCTTAAGTCAGAAACTAAAAGGACAACTAAAGATGAAACACTAATACATCTTCAAATGAGTTTGAATATGAATTCCATGTGCCAGATAAGTCTGACAATGATCTGACTTCATATGATGAAGCTTCTGAAGATCATGACATGGAGAGATGGATGTTAGTAGTGAAGTCTAAATGTAGACTTCATATACAAGTGTTGTATATGGACCCTCGAGGATCCACCTATAAGGATAAAACCCGTTAAGATGTAAATGGATCTTCAAGAAAAAAAGGGAACCTGATGAGAAGGTAAAGACCTTCAAAGTACGGCTCGTATCCACAAGATACACACGAAGAGAAGACATCGCTTGCGATGAGACTTCTTCTTCAGTGACCATGCTTAAACCCATCAGAATATTGCTAACTATAGCTGCACAACTTGACTTTGACATCTTCGAGATGGAAGTCAAGATTGCATTCCTCTATGAATACCTCTCCGAGGATATTCATAAGTAGTAGCCCCAGGGCTTCATGATTGAGGAAAGCAAGGTTTACAAGTTGGATAACTTCATCTATGGACTCAAATAAGCTTCTTGTATTTGGAACATAAGATTTGATGAAATTATAAATATTATGATTTCAAATAGAGTCTTGATGAACCATATGAAGCTTAGTGGGAGTACCAATGTGTTCATCATGCTAAATGTAGATAATATCCTAATCATTTAGAATGATATAAGGATGATAATAAGTGTTTTATGATCTGTCTATTTCATACCTTGAGATATGATCTCAAGGATACCTCTTAGATCTTAGTTCTGAAGTTGTTCAGAAGCAAAGAGAAGAGAAAAAATTATGATTGTCACATTATTGGTACATAATGGATATATTCTATCCAAGGAAGGCTCCTTTCCCTTAAGATTTGGTACCGACCAATCTGAAGGGATAGCATATCAAGTGTTGATGATGCTAAAAACTGCTTGCCCTTGTGCATCGATTGCTAGAAGCCTGGTATGTACCAGATATGTACGAAAAGCTAGATATCTGCCATGCAGTGTGAGCAGTAACTTGTTACCAGTCCTACTATGAATATAAAACACTTAGTTGCAGTAATAACAAAAAAATCTTCATAGATAACAGGATATTAGAGATAGTGATCTCTAAGTCTCATCCTCAAGAAGTTAAGACTTTATAGATAGAAATCTAAAAGGTCTTAACTGCAGATACCTTAAGAGATAGAGATCTCCAGGAATAAGGGTATTCTGATAAGGATTATGGAAATACTGGTTATAATAATTATTGAGCTGTAGTGTCAAGGACACTATAACTAATAAGATTGAGTATTGGTTGCATAAAATGGAACATTCGCATTGGATGCGAGCACTGTTACTAGGGGATATGAAAGTGTCGTAAAAGGACTTGGCATAGTCTCTTGGGAACAGAGTGACTGATCAGCTTACCTATCTATTTTTGTAAATAACCTATGATTGTCACATGAGCGCGAGTTTAAATGATTAGCCCATTAATGGCTCTTTGGGCTAGTGGGAGATTGTTGAAAATGCGAGCCCACGACGAGCCATTATGTAATGAATGTTATTGCGGATATCATTCCCTAATCTGAAATGAAGAATGATTAATTTGCATAGTAGGTCCCTTAGTACAATTAGGGTTATGTACCATGACCATCTTAATGATCATACAGCTGTTGATTTAATTATTGAATCATAGAGGCTGGTGCTTGGATGAATATCTAAAGAGTTAGATTGAAGACTCATCAAGCACCGTCAAATGATTGTTAAGATGTGATCTACAACCTGAGTAGGAGATGGCAATCCTTATCTGTAAAGGCTTATATCTGACCGACCTCTTGATGCATGTGCTCTGCATAGGAATAGAGATTCAGAGGTGTCAGATTAGTTAGGTCAAAGAGTTGACTTAACGAGATCGAGATAACCAAAGATCTATGTCGTATGCTGTCACGGTATAGGCACGTATCCTCTGATGAGACAGATGTGTTACTATATGTCTGAGTATGTACATTTGGTAGACCGATAGGTTGATGGCCTAATTAAGGTCTATATACCGGCGAGATGGTGTGCATGCAAGGGCATATGAGTAATACGATCTCTCAAAGGGATCATACAGGTTTGTTATTGAACCGGAAGACAAACCTTGAAGGAGACAGTTCAAAAGAGATCTAAAACTTTGGGTTTATTCTGGGTCTTCCAATATGCACGATGTACATGTATTAGGAATACTTGAGGGTAATGCGATCATAAACGATTGTATAATCATGACGCTTCCATTCCTAGGGAGTGATGAAACAGATCTGGATTTTAGTGACTCATCTCAGTAGAGAAGTGATCTGATCTTGGTCCAAATGTTGGACATTGATCTGAATGTGATTCAGATGCAATGAGAAGATTAGATTTTATGGTCTTGATTTAATCAAGCATCTATGGGAGGTCCGTAAGATCTGGATTTGAGATGTGATCTCAATATCCAAGTCACTATACGTGGAACAATACAATCGCTCTGTCCTTATCTCCAAGTATCCACAGAGAAAGCGCATTATCCTTGAAAGAGTTCAAGAATGATTCCATTGTTGATTCATATATATCCAATCATTGAGATATGGATGATTAAATGTGATTTAATCGTAAAATATAATGTGAATTTGATTCATATTATCTATCCATATAAGAAGAGCTATCTAAGATAATTAAATGTGATTTAATTATCAAAGATGTGAATAATGTGAATGCGATTCATATTATTTGGGCACATGAGAATAGAGATTCAAGATGATTATGATTTAATTATCATGAATATGAATAATGTGGATAATATTATCCATATTAATCAGGTATATTATAAATATGATTTATAATATATTAGAGAGAGCATATTGTGATTCAAATTTGTTAATTAATTATTGATGTGAATTGGATCCACATTGGATGATTAATTGAAAAAATAATTTACGTTTTGTTTTGAGATGTGAATGCGATTCACATTTTTCCAATGGCATGATTGCAATATTTCACAAGATAATTGTGAATTATTTTTGTGAAATAATTTACAACAAATATTATTGTAAATCTTGGAGATATCATGAGATAATGAGATCTCATGAGATAGTGAGATCTCATGAGTGGACATCCCCCCCTTTTAAGGGGATGTGGTTTATCTCCACATTATCTCCAATGATAATTAATTGATTTAATTTGAATTTAAAAATATTGATTTATTGATATAAATTAAATTAAATTAAATTAATTATTTTTTTATTTTTCACAACAAAATCATGGCCATTGAAAGAAACACAAATCAAACTCATCCACTGATTTTGTGTTGTCTTAATCCATGGATCCCAAAACACTATTTAAGAAGAGGCACCCCTTGCTCTTCAAGTTACATAATCTGTCCATAAGCTCTCTCTCTACAAGCCAAGGGTGCTCTCCCTCTCTCCCATTGTGGCTGTCCACCATGGAGCCCAAGAGAGAGTCGTCATCACCGCAACATAGTCGTTATGCTGCCGGATCATCTACTCATGGATCTCCATCTCCTTTGGTATGCCTCGCTCGTGAAGAAGATGTTGGATCTCATGTGACGAGATCAGAAGATACACTGCCTGGATCATCAACATGGATTGCGAGGAGTATGCGTCTCATCAACGTGATCGCAAGCGTCTCCTCTGTTGGATTGGACTTGAGATATGAGGTCTCTTGGTTTAGAGACTCGATCGCAATCATGCTTCAAGAGGTGACCCTAGTACCTATTTGTGGTTTAGATGAAACGATCCAAGAAGTGTTCTTGGATCATGTGGTTTCATCATTTAAAAAAGAATTTTAAATTCAGCTGTCGGGAGCAACTAGTGCGACTAGTCGCTTCCAATCTCATACGATGCGATCCTCACGCTTCCGTGATGTGCTTGAGGATTTTCTCCATAATCCTTCACCATAGGACCCGAGTGATCTTACTGTTACTATACGTCCTCGCTGATTCTACCCCACCGCGAGTGGTGGCACAAAGATGGACCTCTGGCAGAGACCTGGAAACTCCTATGAAGTCTTTTGCTTCTGCTGGTAGTTGGGGAAGTTAGCAGATGACCTCACAAAGAAGATAGATGGTCAGAGGATCTTCCGCACAATGGAGAATGGTCTGTCGATGGAGCTTCGTTGGACGTATATAACTTTATTAGAGCTACCTAGGAACTCTGTCCGTTGACCATATCATGGACCTGCAAGAGTCAGAAA